>UNPT01000108.1:0-135737 GCA_900536445.1 Hymenoscyphus occultus
AAGAGCGAACAACTAAGTAAGGAGAGAAGAGAGTTCCAGAGGAACAGGAGCTTATATACATAATGCCAGCGGCACGCACGTGCCGTGCTACACGTGATCTGACCCTAGTTCCTCCAACTCCGTGACAAATAATACCAAATCGCCCACTCGGTAGGCGGGGGCAGGAGTTCTTAAAGTATTAGCTAAAGACTCCATCGAATCCCGAGCGGCGAGGAGATTAGTTCGTAACAAATTAAGGATCTCCTACATCTTTCGTACGAATCGAGTACTAGCTAGTTCTTTTGGCGACATAGACTCTAGGTCTTTTAGTAGTACAAAGCTTAGTCGAGGATAGTAACCGTAGTTCGCAAAGAAAGGTAACATTCTAGTAGAGCTGTTTACTATATTCCGTATAGCAAACTCTACTAGAGGGAGATATTATACCCACTTCTTCTAAGCGAAATCTAAATAAAGACGAAGGTACTTCGCCACTAACTTATTTATAATTTCAGTTTGACTATCAGTTTCAGGATAGTAAGCTATCGAGAGTTATACTTGAATTTGTAGTATACCGTAGACAGCTTTCCAAAAGTCAGATACAAACAAGGTCCCTCGATCAGAGACAATTAAGCTAGGAAGGCCGTAGAGCTTCCAAATCTCTCGAATAAAGACGTAAGCTAGATCGGCAGCGGTCATGGTAGTCTTACAAGGAATGATATAACAGTCCTTAGAAAGTCTGTCAGTCACTACCATTATCTAGTTAAATCTATCAACTCGAGCAAGGGGACCTATAAAATCTATAGACAAGTCGGTCTAACGCTAAAGCGGAAGTAGGAGTGGTTTCAAAGTGCCTTAATAACGAAGCTAAGAGTGTTTAT
Organism: Hymenoscyphus occultus; assembly: GCA_900536445.1. Classification (NCBI taxonomy): domain Eukaryota; kingdom Fungi; phylum Ascomycota; class Leotiomycetes; order Helotiales; family Helotiaceae; genus Hymenoscyphus; species Hymenoscyphus occultus. Next base: position 858 of record UNPT01000108.1, read on the forward strand.
TACGAGCGCAACTCTCACAAGCTTTACAAAACTGAGTAATATCGTAATATAGCTTAGGCTACTAATAATACTAGGAAATCAACTTAAATAACTTGTTCTGTCCTAGGTGGCCACTCTCTACGGAATCGTGGCTCCTCTAAAGTAGCCACACCCGTAAGTCAGTATCAGGGACGTACAAACGATCTCTAAAGTATAACTGATTGTCGCGAATCGCGTACTCTAATAAAGACACTTCTTTAGAGTGTGGAGTACGGTTAACACGATCTATCTCAATAGAGATCCGCTTCCAAAAGGGGTCGTCGGGATAACCTTCCTTAAGTATACGGGTAATCTTTTGGTCATCAGATTTGTTAACCTCGTTAAGTTATACGGGCGACAATCGTAAGGCAGGATCCAAATTATGCCCCTTAAGTAGGGCCTGATCCTGGTATTTTAGGCGGGGGTCGTCCGAGTCTTGGGGCAGATCCTAGGAGCGACGAGTTAAAGAGTCAGGCTTGACAAGGTCTTTTGCAGGGGCTACTTTAATAATAAAGTCGAAAGAAGACAAAAACTCGCTCTAACGTACTTAGCGGCGAGTGAGATACTTAGTAGTCATAAAGTACTTAAGGTTCTGGTGGTCTATAACGACGGAAATAGGGTATTCGACGCTGGCTAGCTCGGCTCGCCAGGATTCAAAAGCTCGTACAATTACAAGAAGTTCCTTATCATAGATCTCGTAATTACATTTAGCTAGGTCAAATACCCTAGACATAAACGTAACAGGATGTAAAACACCGTTAAAGTACTAAGAGAGTATTACGGCAGACACAAAATCAGAAGAATCACACTCTAAGACCACTTCCTTAGTATGATTAAAGTATCGAAGGATAGGGGCTAAAATAAAAGCTCGCTTAAGAGTCTAGAACGCATCTTCGTAGTCTAAGTTCTAACACCAAGACACTCCTTGCCTAGACAGGTAGTTAAGAGGTTTAACAATATACGAAAAGTCCTTAATAAAGCGACGGTAAAAGTTCGAAAAACTAAGAAAAGCTTATAGGTCCTTTAGATTAGATAGCGTCTACCAGCGAACAATTGTAGAGACTTTCTCTAGGTCCATCCGTACGCCCTTAGTGTTAATTATTATACCGAGATATTTAACTTCCTAGACCTCGAAATCACACTTCTTTATATCCAAATTTAGGCCCGTAGCCTGGAGAGCATCAAGCACCTAGTGGACGTGCTCGCGATGGGACTAAAGGTTATCGGAATAGACTAGTATGTCGTCTAGAAAAGTAGTGTAAAACATGTCCAAAAATGGACGGAGGACTTCGTTGATTCGAGCCTGAAAAGTAGCAGGTGCGTTAGTGAGACCGAAGGGCACAACAAGGGATTCGAATAAGCCATATCGAGTATTAAAGGCAGTAAGCCATTCGTCTCCCTCTTTCATCCTAATACGATTGAATACAGTAATCATATTAAGCTTCGTAAAGTATCGAGCTTTACTTAAGCGCTGAAGAGTCTCCTGGATCAGTGGAATAGGATACCGATTCTTAATTGTAATATTATTCAAAAGTCGATAATCTACACAAAAGCGGAGACCGCCGCTAGGCTTCTTTGCAAATAAAACTAGTAATGCGGCGGGAGAAGTGCTTACACGAATAAAGCCCTTGTCTAACTGTTCCTTGAGATACTTTCTTAAAACAAGAAGTTCTAGTTTAGACATATTATATAACTTGCTATAAGGCGGGGTCTTGTCTAGCTTTAGTTCAATGTAGAGATCGCAATCGCGATATGGTGGCAGGATGTTAGCTACGTCTCTGTCAAAAAGTAGTAGGTGACAGTAGTAGTGTTGTAGCAAAAGAGAAGTAGGATCAACTGTCGCTTTTGGTCGTAAAGCGATTTCTACGTCTTCTATTAATACGCTACGCAAATAGAGCTCCGAGGCTCTCTGTTGTCGAGTTCTAGGGATATTCAAATCAGGCGAGGGAGAAAAAGACTCCTCCTCTTTCAAAATACGCTCTATCCGCTAAGGGCTATTTAAGCTGTCGTCTAGACGAATCTAATAAGATTCCTTAACTAAAGAGTTATCTAAATCTATCCTAGATCTCTCTAAATGCTGGTTAATTTTAAAGAGAGACAGAGAGAATACCTCGACTCTATAAGTCTTTGTAAGCTTATAGAAAGCGGCAGCGCCTACTTTCCGCGGCAGTAGTGCTCGTACCTCTTCCCTTATATAAGCAACTTGTACAGTATCTAGGCGCTATAGTATATAGTGGGCCTTGCAAAATCTAGAGCAAAAGTCGATAACTCGTCCTATCTAGTCCACGTTCGGGTTATGAAGAGCTAGCTAAGGCTATCCTAGAATAATATCGTGGGATACTAGCGTAGTAACGTAAAACCGTTACTAACGTTTAACATACTTGCTAATAATCAAATCTAAAGTAATAGTATATATAATAGTACCCGCAATAGAAGGCCGTCCGTCCACAATGCGAAGACTTCGTAGTCGAGCGAGTAGTTCTAAAACAAATCTATTTCGTTACGCGTAGGTGGAATTAATAAAGTGTTGAGCTGAAGCACTAGAATTAAGTATATAATAAGTAGTGGAAGTAATATATAGGTTGTCGGTATTCTCAAGGTCTTTGTAAACTACCTTACAAGGGACTTCTATAACGTTCTTCTACCTATCCTTAAGTAAAGAGAGCCTTAATGTCTTATTCCTTTTACGTCTCCGACGGCGACTATTGTTAGAGACTACGCTTTTCCCGCTTCCTTCTTTTCCTTCGCTTCCTTAGCCTTCTCTAGCTTAGGACAAGGTGTACGTAAGCTATAGTTAGGAGAATCGTAGTAAAAACACAGGTTGTGCTTAACTTAATACTCCTTCCGAGCTTTCTTGTCCTTAGCAGTAATAGCACGCTTCTTGTCTTTAATATCCTTCTTAGTCTAAACCACCTTACTCCCAAGTCGCAAAGCATCAATGTCTATAAGGTCGCCAGGGCTATCTGTAGTAGGAGTAGAAGCAGGTAGAACGATAGTAGCTGGCAAGATAGAAGCTATGGCTCTTTTACTTAAAAAATTCTCGCCAAAGACCCGTCGGCAGATGTGATTAGCTTCTCGGATAAGGGTAGCGAGATTCTATAGATCAAGCGTGTCAGAATAGAGCGGGTTTTGTAAAACGCGGTCAGCGACTCGGGAATCTAGGGTATTAAGTAGAAGTGTACAGGCCTCGTATCTAAGCGACTTCGAAGAGGTGCAAAGGGACAAGAACTAAGCAAGGAACTCATCTGTTCTTATATTACCTTAGTGTAACTTAACAAGCTTAGCAAAGTTGTCGCTTCGAGAATATGGGTTGCTAAAAGTAGTACTAAGGATACTAAAGATACTCTCGACAGATTGTAGAGCTAGGCTATATTGTCCGAGTTTATTAATATACGGATTAATATACTTGCGTGCTTCGCCTTCTAAAGTGCTTAAAACATAGTTTATACGATTATTCTTAGTAGTCTACCAGTCTCGATTCTACGAGAGCTTAATTCTTATACTAATAAGATAGCTACGAAGCTCAGCGGGGGAACGGAGCTTGCCTCCGAATTTTGCAGGGTCAGGGTATGCCGGGGAACGCGTAACGTAGACTTGTTGTTATTGTTATTGTTGTTGTAAGGTATTCAATAGTGGGGGTATAGGAGCAACTAGAGCTATTTAGGCAGTAGTTCGAAGCTCATTATTCTGTTTCTGGAGCTTGACGAATAGGTTATGGAGTTACGTATATTCCTGTTAGAGTTTCTTAGTATCTTCCTTTACTTCTTCCTCATCTCGAAGGGCCTCTGCGTATAATTGTTTAGTTACTTCTAAATTCTCTACGATGTCCTTGAATATTTGTTAGAAGGCTTAAGGGTTTCTTTGTACCGCTTCGAGGAGTGTAGCTAGGTCGTTGCGGTAGTAGTAGTAGTCATTAGCATCGAAGTGTTCAGGTTGAGGTTATGGATCTAGTAGTAGATTATTCCAAGCTGCGAATCCGCCAGGTGGTTGTGGATTTTGATCTCCAGCCCAGCCCTCGAAGCCAGTATCGAAAGCTTGATTAGCTATAATAGAATACGACGACTATGTCGATCGTATTAGTTCGTAAAAGGCGGACAATATATCAGGGTAGAGGATTGATTAGATTGTCCGCAAGGAGAGAAGGAGAGAACTCCTCGCGGTGGAACTAACTAAATAACTACAAAATACCCCTGTTCACTCAAACGAGGGTTTAACACGTGCAAATCCATTCACTGCAAAACTCGAAATCGAACCTTCACATAGTATAAAGCTAGTCGAGCTAAGCCTTATAGCGCGACTAGGTATTATTTTAACCTTTCTAACTATTTAAATAGGAAATTATAAACTTAAAAATCGAAATATATATATAATATAATAAGAAGATAATCTATTTTCTAAATTAATAGATCTAACTTATAAGACTATACTTATATTACATCCTATACAAAGCTTTATACTTCATCTGGGCCAACTTTGAAAGCCAAGATATATTTACAAAGGCTTAATATAATTCTTTTCCTCTCTACTTTCTTCGTACCTTCTTCGTACTTTCATCGTAACCCTCCTCCCTATATCTTATTGTTCGTCCGACATATTACATCGCGCAAAACATATATAGTCAATGGAACATAGCACTGATTCTACTAGTAAATCCCAGCTCACCAGGTAGATAAGAAATCTTTAGCCGTGGCGTACAAGGAAGAAAGTAGGAGTAACACACTCTGACCCCGTACTACAGGTTACTAACACCAGATTATCTAACAAGATTCTCCATCCGAATATTTCCCATTCATTAAAAGATCTACTACTAAAAGATTACTTACCTTCGTATATTCAATTTCCGTCGAATTCTTGGTATACGTAACCTCACCTATCTACCTTTCTATAAACTCACTTCAAAGTTAGTATCATTTAACATCTTCCTTGTTAAAAACTCAGTGAACTTCTAACTCGGCCAACATGGTCTAATGTGTTACCCAGATATAGCTATATCGGTACAGGGAAGAGTACGTAATAACACTCGGAAATAAGAAGTTATACTTATTATATATCTTATCTATATCTACGATATGATTCTCCGAGTTTTTCTAAGCCTTTGAATAGGTAAGATGTTTTTTAGATAATAGCACGTTTATTAACGGAAAAGGGGTTTTACGGTTATATGGGATCGAGGATAGGAGAGGATAAGAGGGGATAATTAAGTTAAAGGAGTGTGATTTGTTAAGAGTGAAACCTTAGTACCTTACTTTAAGTAAACCCTTCTACTTTGACTCTTGTAAAATAACGTACACTTCACTTCTTCACTTCTTCACTCCATCACTCCATCACTCCATTATCTATTATCTATCACTCTATCACTTCCTGACCTCCTCACCTCACCTTACCCCAACTCCTCTAAACAAAACCCCATCTCTAATCCCATCTCCTACCCTACTCTCACTCCCCTACCATACCATACCTCTCTCCTCCCCTCCCCTCTAACCTCTTAAGCTCCTAAGCTCCTCCCCTCCCCCCTAAAAACAATCCCTCCCTACCCTAAAAATTAATCAACCTCCTAAACCCTCCCAAACCCTCCCAACCACAAAACACCATCCTATATCCTCTCATAGTACCCACTCCCCTTAACTCCCGTAAGCAGAACCATCACACCCACCAACCCGCATCTCACTCACTTACTCACCATCTTCCCCTACCTCCTACCCCAAACCCACTCAACCCCACTCAACCCCCCCCCCCCCCCAAAAACAAAAACAAAAACCTATCCCCTCTTTAACAAACAACATTAACAAACTTACTTACTAATTAACTTTCTCCCCTAGCTAGTATAGTACCTACCTCTAGACATAAAGTATATATATATATATAGAGAAGAGAAAAGGGGAGGGCCCGGAGGGTAGATGATTACCCATCCTCATTTCCCAGATACAAAAGGTTATATTATAAAAGATACAATTCCCTTAGAGCCTTAGCCCTAAGTCCCAAGTCCTACAGTAGTATCTCATCTAAATTTAAATCCCAAATCTCGGTTATATAGTAGAACTTACTCGGCGAGTAAGATATAAAACAATATCCCATAGGCAAGTCCATTCCATCGTATATATCGAAGAAGCGAGAGAGAGAAAAACCACCACACTCCCACGATTGTATCATTAAATTACGGCATTTTGCGTAGCCTTTTCGCATCTAGATTACAATCTTCCCGCCAAACAGAGAAAGAGAAAGAAAAAGGGGGTAGGGTATCAAGACGATGGCACCACCTATTGAACTCCAGAAAAACGCGCCTAGCGAGCCCTCGCTTCCCATCCAAACCCATACTACGGTACCTTTCCATATACTCACTCTCACGCTCTTTCCTTAGGAACAATAGAAGGAAGGGCTTTAGAAAAGTACCTCAACAGTATTATGAGCATGATACTCCTTCTCCGCCTCCCTCCCCTCCGCATCCTCAATAATTTCATTCGCCATACTCGTCAACCTATCCAACTCCAGCTTCAGCCCCCCCTGATGCGTGGAAAAATCGAGCGAATGGATAGCCCTCCACTGCCGATGCTTCACACACCCCTTACCGCGCGCCAGACAAATGTTATTAAGCTCATCCGGCAAAACAGCTCCATTTGTCAATACCTGATCCGTCGCGATAATCCTATTAGAGATGGATTTTGTTTCCTCCGTTCGTGGACCAAGCTTGCCGCTTTCAAAAGCGGTCTTGCCTTCGGTGGTGGTGAGCCAGTGAGCGAATTCCTCTTCGTTGAAGGAGAGCCGGTTGTCGTAGCCGCACAGTCCCTTTTCCGCGCATTCCGGGTGCTCGGCTGCGGCACTGGCGCGGGCGTGTACCATGCGGAGGAGCTGTTGTTGAAGCACGCAATTCTCGATGCGTTGCTCAATTATTTTCTTTTTCTTTTCAATGTTTTCTAGTTCGGCTTTGCCTGCGGGTGTGACGTATTCGAGGCCAATTGGGCGACCTTTTGTGTATCAGCTAGAGTGGATTTCAGAAGAAGAAAAAATCAATGTACTTACTTGAATCATACCCTTCGGGTATTGGGAGGCGAGGCTTCTTGCCGAGATTTTGAAGTTGTGAGTTATCTTTGCAATGAGCCAATATATCGGCCACCTCCTGGGCATTCAATCTTCCTCCCATCGATGGCGCATGATCAGTACGAGCCAAATTATCCCTCACAAATTTCCAGAACTCATCCCGATGTTCATCACTGCAATACTTGCTAGGAGGATCCTCTGTGACACGCGCAGCTTTACGACAAGGATGGTCCCAATCCATCCATTCCCCAACATTATTGTAGCGACACATGCGTTTCCAGGTGGTGAAAAGTTCATCGGTTTGACAACGGGGGCAAATATAACGGTCCAGGAGTTCCTTGGCGTCTCCAACCACCATATTGATACAGGAACAGTGATACCATTCGTCACAGCCACCTTCACAATTTACCATCATCCGATGATCATCTGGACCACGACAGATACAGTATTCCCCTCCATCATTACTGTCTGAATCAGAAGCATTATTAGTCTTAGGAGCAGGAGTTTGTCCAGGTCGTATGGGGGGAAGAATGGGCCGTTCTAGTTAAGGGTATAATTAGTATATATAAATAAAGGAAAAGATAAATAACGAAGACATAAGAATATATTTGACATACCTGGTCCTTTGGGTCTCGCATGTTTCTTAACAAGAGCCGCAGTTCCTTTTTTCTTCGGAGGTGGTCTATCCAATTTAGGAGCTGGTGGAGGAGGGCTTCCCATTTTGAACGAACTGGGTACAGGTGTACCTTGTTTAGAAGATGGTGCCGCAGAAGGTGCTTTTGCAGCTCGTCCATTTGCTTTTATTTGCTCCGAAATACTCAATGGTATTCCCATCCCACCAGGCGTAACATCACGAGAACTACTCGAAGGCTCTTTCTTAACCACCGTCGCAGGTTTCTTCGCAGCCTTGGATTTCGGAACAACAACTCTACCATTTGGTGCGACTGTCCCGGCCTTCATTTTTTCCTTCTTTTCTGCCATCATGACTAATGCCAGCTGATAGGTATCTCCTGCCTGTCTAAACTTTCTAGACTTTTCCGCGTTTTTGCCATTGCGATTGTAGAACCGCGAGTCAGCAGCTGTATAGACCTTATTCCATTCAGCGTCATCTTCTCCGGGGGGCGTTGGTGCAGCTTCGGGGTATTTGTACTTGAATCCTGGCCTATTATTATTCAAGCTGGGAGCTGATGCTTCTGGGGGCGGTTGAGGCGAGGAGTTTAATTGCGCAGAGAAACTCGTGGAGGGGGGTTCGATAGAAGCCTAGTAATACACAGAATTAGCAACTAAAGTTGTAGGATGAAGAACTCTTGAAAACAAGAAAGATCCAAGTTGAGACTCTGGCGCTACCTCCCCGGTGGTTGAAGGCTGAGCTAGATCAAGGAGGAGCGCAGTAATGTGGAAGACGGAGAGTCCGGGACCAACCTCGTTGAAGCTTTCAGCAGGGCTAGCCACAGAAAGGGCTTGCGAAAGCTCGTTTGGATCCATGGCGATGCTGTACTGAGTATCTTGTTGCTGTCTGGATGTTGAGCCTCGTTGAAGATGCGACTTGGATATGGGGTAGTAAAGTTGTTCCGAGGTGGATGGCCCTCGAATGCCGGAGAATTCCCGTCAGCCTTGTTCAGCCTCGCCGCAATCCACAATCTCTGTTGATCAAACCCTGATTAAGAGAGAAAAGTTGTAATATGCAGGGGAAAAAGTCTACAATAAAGCTTGAATTATTGAATTAGATTGAGCCTGGTAAGCCTGGCGAGAAAAGGAAGTATGGGTCCTGGTCATCTCGCCAGATGATCAAGGTGAATTCCCCTTTGAGAATTGCTCTGAATAGTGAGTTGTATCATACCTAGGTATGGAAGTTCTACGTATGAATTGAAGCCATACATTTCCTACATGTTTTTAAGTCATTCCTGGCTCAATATCAAGCCATGCTAAGGCAGAATTTATATTTCCAGCCAAGCAATTTAGTACAACTCAAGAAGAACCCAATTCTAATGAACAGAATGATAATAGGATTACCGCTAAACACAAACATTTTATTAGAGAACTATAAAGCCTCTGGAAGTTTGCTGACTGGAACAGCTACGTATCCACGTAAAAGACTCTGTATGGCCAACTGAGATAGTAAGAAGAGGTAACGAACGCTCGAAACATATAAAAGTATCCCTCCCAATCTTACAGCCACCCACCAACCATTACACAGGACTTTTTCGAGGGTATTAAAATAAAATAGATCGGATAAAACAACCCCCCCCTCCCAAAAAGATAAAGATAAAAAACGCCAAAAATCGTGAGCCGTGAGGCTATTCCATCTTCCAGCCGCGAGGCCTATTGTTCTTACCCCTGGAACATCCAATTCCCTCTTGGATATCAACAATCGTCTGCTAGAGTAGCAGCAGTTTTAGTAGGCTGTGTAGCCATTATTCTGTAATATCCTCCCCAATATATTTTCTCATCGTTCGTGCTCCTAATTATCTCCTATGGTGATGATGATGGCGTCTGCTCGAGCTTCCAGAGCTCTCTCCATGATGTCGATGTCGATGTCGACTACTACTCGAACCACTCTGCTCCAATTGTTGATCCATCTCCTCCACCCTCGACCTAAAAGACCTCACAATATCCCTGATGTGTCTTATTCGGTCGAAATCCAACTCTAGTTCATCAATCTGCTGGAGGATCTCATGGAATCGAGCTATCTCCGCATCTGCCATGGCAATCGCATTTCCGGCTCTATCATATTGCTGTTGAGCTACTTGCGCCGATTGATCTGAAAGGTAGTCCATTCGAGCTTGAATCTGTTGCATGAGTCGATCGAAATGGCGGCCGAGTGCTGCAAGGGAAGAACCATCGAGGAGAAGAAGTCCTTGGGAGGAAGCGCGGGATGCTGCCCGGGAGGAAGATGAATTCGCCGCGGCGGCTTGTTGTTGGTGATGGCGCAGAAGGGCAATCTCATCATTGGTCAAACCAAGCTGAGTATCGGGGACTGAATTGGCGGGCGAGGCCATGATGGTGGTGGGGAGGTTTGTACCTTGGAATGTGCGTATCGGTGTGGCAGATTCTCGAACAATGTCTTCTCGGTGATAGACAAAGGTAACGACACCCTCACAGAGAACTGTGAAGGTGGTATACGCTTCATGGTAATTGAGATATGTAATGTATCATGGCAAGAGCTCCCCCGGGACGGGTGGGTGTTGGTGTTGGAGAGAAAGAGGAAAGGAAGGGAAGGGAAGGGAGGGAAAGGGCTTGGGGGGGGGTCTCGGGAGTAAAGTAGGGTGTAGTTGTGAGCAAGCGCAGGAGCTGGAGTACGGTAAAGGTTAATGCGGGCCAGGCCGAGAAGACGGAGAGCTCAAGATGGATTAGATCTGGTAGGAAGAGGTACCACAGACCATCCAAGTACGGTAATGCCACCCACCCATCTGGTAGGTTTCCCTACGGTCGCGCTTTGGATTTTATTTTGTTTTTGGCAAAAAGTGGTATGAGATGGGATGGTTTGGGATGTTATGGTCGGAGAAGTGCAGTCAGCTGAGAGGGGGAGGACGAGGTTCGAGGCACAAAGACAGGGCAAAGCTTCGGTAAGGTGTCTCGAGGGTGTGAAGCGGCTCGAGTCTCTGGGCTCTGGGATGCTGTGGGCGGTGTAATATGCAGTCCGGAGTGTGGTTGAGAGAGGTGGAGGTGGAGGTGGGGGTGGGATTGCTGGGATGAGTCTGTGGTTGGTAGGCGTGGTGTAGTGGCTTTAAGTGGGCGCTTTAGGAAGGTCGGGACTGTGGAGATGGATTGACAATAAAAGTGTTGCTATTAATCTTGGTATACATATGTACGAAGTATATAAGATGAGAGTGCATAGATATGAGCTTGATATTGGCTGACTCGGCCATGGAAGTACTGTGGAAGTAGGCACAGTATGGTAAGATCTTACGTGTATGCCGTATGCTAATGTACCTAGATGTATGCATCGCATCGATGTTTTGCAGTTCGACTTCTGCACTAGCTGAGTGAGGCCTTGGACGGCCAATATCTCTCACTCACTGGCTGATTAGACGCTCCAGCATTGGACGGGTCTTGGACGGCACTGATACCGAGTGTCGAGTTACAGCAGACGGCCACCGTAAGACTGCAGAGCGCTAAAAAGCAAAACTGCCCTGTCGTGCCGCAATGCACAAGTCCAGCAGAGCCTCTGTGCACAACTCTGTCATTTTGCGTATAACGTTGGCATAATCCGTCCCGACGACGGGTACAAGTACGGGAGATGATCTTCGCATAATCTGGGGAACATGAATGGGGTCCTGATGAGCAATCCATCCTCTCTCGGGATGCCTTCAACGACGTCAGTCGACACACATACTCCGTACCATAGGGATAGGTAAGGCATGGGTAAGGCATGGATAAGGCATGGGTAAGGCATAGGTACTAAACCTAGGTACTGTAACTCTCTCAAGACCAACCCACTCGGTCACCCCGATAATGGGGATTCCCACCAAAAGGTAAAGAGGCAAAATCACATCACGTCACAACATCACGACCTCAACCCCTCGGGTACCTATAGCGAGCACCACCTGCAGCGTACTCGAGTACAGGTAACTTACGTCTACCCCTCCAGTTCCCTCGCACTCCACTCCTTCGCCAATATTCAAAAGTCAAAGTCCGAGAGACTTCCTTCTATGCGGAGCATGTGCCTCCGGAAAAGCTTCCCAAAACTCAGTCCACGACTCCACGACCCCTCATCCTCATTAATAATTCTCCTCCTTATCGCTCCTCGACGGTCAGATTACCGGCAATATATAAATTGAGCGGTTGCAAGTGATCCCTTGCCGTCCCTTGCCGTCCCTTGCAATGGCTCACAAATGTCAGGACCCGGGGGAGATTCCTGCTTTGGCGTCGGACAGATGTTATCAATTCCAAACCCACCTTATCATTTCCCAACCCAACGCCATAAAAATGTCTCTCAACCACGCCTCAATCCAGCAGCATAGAATTTCTTCTGTTCCTTCGTTTTCCGTTCCCTGCCCCCACGCGCTCTTTATACCGGACGGCGCCGTCGAGATATGATCATCCGTTCAGCTTCTGACTATGTAGGAGTATGTAAGAAGTATTGTATCTTCTGCATGCATTGCTTCTTCTGAATGGCGGATAATCACTCTCGCTTGGAGCAATAGGACCGATCCCATTTCCCTGTCCGCCTTCCACCTTTCCAGCCCCGCAGGTACTGTACCCCTCCATGCTCCTTGACATTTACCCCGCCATCATCCTGGACTTGGGATGGGAATCCCATTGGTCCGGTAGTCTGACTTTTGATTCATCCTCTTCGTCTCGGGTGGATCTTTTGGTACATCGATACCCCCTCAATGTCGATTTCTATTTTTCCGTTGTTCGTATGTTGAAGAGGAAAGTCTTCTGGGTATTGAGAAATTGAAAAGTTTGTTTCTTGCGGATATGAGAGGTCTCGTTGGTTTTATAGTTGAAGTGGTTTCTGTATATACTTTTCTTCATGTTTATATCTTGTTTCCTTGACGAAAATCACAATCATTCAAAATGAATTTGAGACATACCCTCTACCTCCTCCTAAACTGTCTCTCTCTAACCACCTCCACAATACTACAAAACGGTCAAGTTCGAGAAACAAACTACCCAGACACAAAAATCGACGCCTCACTCTACAACTTCCAATCCTTTCCCCCAAACAGCACAGAACTATCCTACAAAGGCCGCTGGGACTCTAAATACATAAGCTGGTGGTCGTCAGTCTCCCTCTCCCTTTCACATCTCCCCATATAAACCCCCAATCCTCACCCCCCCCCCCCCCCCAACCAAAAAAAACTAAAAGCAAACCAGAGCACCCGGCCTCAAATTCGGCTTCACAGGAGACACAGTCGCCATAACCTTCGGCAACCACACCTCAAACGGCGTCCTAATAGCCTACCGCCTCTCCGACCTCGACTGGCAATTCACAAACATCTCCACCTCCTCAACGCACCTCCTCATCTCCCCCTCCACCCCCGGAATCAACACCACCTACCCCATCAACCCCCACACCCTCGAGCTCCGCATAACCAACTGGGCCTACGGCCTCCAAATCTCCTCTATCCACCTCGCTCCCTCCGCCTCCCTCATTGCCCTCCCCAACTACGGCAGGAAGATCGAGGTGATTGGCGACTCGCTGTCCGCGGGGGATCTCGCGACGCTCGAAGGACTATCTAGCTACGCCTTTGGGCTAGGCGAGGGCATCGGCGAGACGGAATATAGTATCACGGCGTATCCGGGGGTCTGCGCCGCGGATCGCGAGTGTTGGGGGAATGCGAGGGGGATGGTGTGGCAGTGGTGGTATACTTCTGATACGTCGCCGCGAGCGGGGGAGTTGTATGGGGGGGAGCCTGAGAGCTGGGATTTTGGGAGGGAGGAGGAGGCGGATGTGGTGGTGATTTGTTTGGGGACTAATGATGCGAATGAGCATAATCAGGTGGGTTTTGAATCAAGGGGTTTGGGGTGTGAAATTGGAAAAGGGGGATGTGTGCTAATTCCCGGCAGGTTAGCGAGGAGGAGTTTGTGGATGCGTATCGGAGGTTGATTATGGGTGTTAAGGGCGTGTGGCCTGGGACGAAGATTGTGATAGTTGTAAGTGTCTACCTAGCTATGTTCTTCCCAATCCCTTCCTTCGTGCTCCAATCAAGAAAGCAAAAGCTCCACAGGAAATTTCGAGATTTGAAGTGAAATCAAGGTATGGTAAAGCTAACAATCCCAGTCCCTCTGGAACGGCTTCTACGCCAATGGAAACTCCTACGCTCAAGCCGGTGGTAAGATTCCCTCCCATCCCCCATCTCCCTCCTAAAACCTAACACCACCCTCCCCCAGCATTCACACAACCCCTCCACACCCTCTACACCACCTTCAACACCCCCTCCTACCTCCAGAATCCCATTCTCTACAACCACACCACCAACAGCACCTACACCTCCAACACCCCATTCGAGCCTTTCGTCTACTACTTCAACACCACCGGCATCCTAAACCACAACGACATCTCGCCTCTCTACCACCCGACGGATTTCGGTCATGTGAAAGTTGCTAGTCACTTGATGGCTTTCTTTAGATGGGTGCTAGGGTGGGAGTTGAGGAACGGGGGACGGATGGTGCAGAGTGGGACGGAGTATTGGAATAATGTTGGGGAGTATTAGGGTTGAGAGAGGGGGGGGGGGTAGGATTATGGAGAGGGGTGAAGGAAAGAGTTGGGAGGGGAGGTTCTTATTTCCGTCCTATACTGTACCTATATCTAAGCCAAAAAGCTATAATAAGATTCAAAATTTGTATTTTAAAAACCTCGTCGTATAGAGCGACCTATTATGACAACTTACTTTATCACACCAGCTACTCATCTCCATTCCCCTCCCCCTTTCCCCCCTTTCCCCTACCTATCTTCAAACCCCCTATTATTCCCATACAGTGTAGGGAATAGTGCAAACTACGCAGTTCTTAGTACAGTTTGAAAGTCGTAAAACTAACTATAGTTATAGTGTTGTTAGTAAAACTATAGTGCAAATTCTAGAGAACTAACCATAGTATACTACAATAGTGCTACTAAACTAGGTGTAAAATCAGTTGAAATTTAAAGCTATTATCTAGTCTAATTCTAAGGTTTCTCTAGTAATTAAAACCTCTACTTGCTTTGTAATTCTCTTATTATCCTTAGTCTCTAGCTACCTAATTTACTTATTAATTCGTAATACAGCCTCCTCTATATTAAATAAACTAAACTAATTTTTAAGATACGAAAGAGTATTAATTAAAGGTATTCTAAGGCGGTTACGATGATCTGTTATTATTATTTTAGTACTAGAGAATACTTGTTTAGGACCTACTAATATAGCGGGAATTAAAAGTACGTTAAGAGCTATCTTCGATAAATTAGGATATTATTATTATTAAGTAGGTTCTAACTACTATAAAATTACGTCTATTAAGTTACTACTTGTAGCGAAGAATAGTATAATTCGTACTCGTCGGATAAAGTATTAGCGTCTAAGGATTTATATTCTTCGCGGAGGAATTATAAGAACGAGTTCTTATTATCCTTTAGTATTAATAGTAGGCTATTTATATATATATTTGTATTAGGAGGTATAGGATAATATTCTAAGGTCTAGAGTTCGAGTACTAACTTTCTAGTATTCGCTTAAAGTCTACTAGTCTAATTCTTCTTAATATACTACTATTTATACCTTAGATTTAGTATAAGCGCGGTAGTATATATAGGTAATTCGTTAGACTTTTAATAGTACTTATTAAGCTTCTCCTAGCCGGAATTAAATATCTTACTAAGTATAGGATCGTCTCGATATTTATCCTTTACGCGCTCGAAAAGTATAAGATAATAATCGAATACGAATATCGCTTACGTAAGAGTTAAAAAGCCAGATTCGAGAGCTTTAGTTATTTCTTTAAAGGCCTATAAAAAGTCGCGAATGATTACTATAATTATCTATTCCTTACGCGAAAGTATATTATCCTTATACTTATAATCGTTACCCCTTTTAAGAGGATAATTATTAAAGTATAAGAGGATATAATTGTGAACGTGTGGAGTGAACCACTGCTTGCTGTAATGAATACTAAGTCAAACCGAACACTGCTATAAAGAGCGAACAACTAAGTAAGGAGGGAAGAGAGTTCCAGAGGAACAAGAGCTTATATACAGGATTACTCGTAGCACGCACGTGACTCACGTGACGTGCTACACGTGATCTGACCCTAGTTCCTCCAACTCCGTGACAATAATCTTTATAAATAATAGCGGAATTAAGTATCTCGAACTAGGAGTTCTATCTTATACTATTATCGCTTTTAAGTCTAGACCTAGCGATTTCCTTGTATAACATAAGCCTTTATATACTCCTTTAAATATATATTATAATATTATAAAGTTTACTAAGCGGTACTTTTTTACGCTATTTATCTATTACTATAATTATTATTAAAAGAATAGAGGGTTATATAGGGTCGTTATAATCGAGGGTATCTTTAGATATACGAAATAGGAAGGATTATATAATTAAATTAATAACGTAGCCTATATAGCGAATTCGACGTTTAAGGGCGCTAAAATATAGTACTTTATACTTAGTATATAATTCTAAAAAGTTAGAAATTACTATAAATATAACTTTAATTATACTTCCTACTTTAAAGGAAAGTTATTATTAAATTATTATTTGTTATATTATCTACCTAAAAATACTCGATCTTTTCTATAAAACCCTACTTATTTAAAAGCTTAAGAATTAACTCTTTTAAGTATTTACTAGAGTACGTTATAGTAATACCTTTAAGTACTAAAAGTATTAATTTAAGTTATCTATCCGTACCTATAAAATACGCTAAGATCGCGAATATCGTAAGTTAATTTAGTAAGGTCTATAGGTTATAGGATATATAAATCTTTAACTACGCGGTATTAATAAGGGATTAAATCCGTACTCGTTAAATATTATATGTGACGACACGTACGATATGTTGCCCGTGGGCGTCCAAGGTGTAGGTTATGGAATCGTAGAACTGTCTTATTCGAAGATTCTAAGCTGAAGAGAAGAGGAGAGCTCGAGGGAGCTTGAGTCTAAATACATGGTTTGGGTCGCTAAGCGGCGCCACGTGATACAAGTGGCACGTGATGGTCAGAACCGTCACATTATATTAATTTTATACCTAACCGTAGATAGTTTAATACGTAAGTAGAAGCTAAATAAGTACGTTAGGATTAAGACAATATAAGAAGGCTCTAAATTTAGGAACCTTAATAAGTCGGAAAGCTAGAGAGTATACTATAATAACTTAAACCTAAAGGTATTTAAGGATCTTTAGATTAAGAGAATTACTATTACTAGTACTAATTTAGCGCTTTTTCCTTATATTCGAGGTAGCTAAAATCATAGTAGTATTAATAGCCTATTCTATATTATACGCTCGATTTTACCTTATACTATCTTCTATAATTTAATAGACGTTAAGTAAATACTTTGTTATAACTTATATACTTAAAGTTATGAGATACTATTATATATAGTATTTATAATTCTAGTAAAGCTTTCTATTAGTATAGCTATAGTATAGTATAAGGGGGTCTTCGAAGGGTATATAGTACTAAATCTAGGAGGTTCGACTACTATATATACTCTTTCCCTTCCTCTTATTTAAATTAGAGCTAGTTATATCCTTATCTATGAATTATATTAAGAGTTCGTCTAGGTTATTTATATTATCCTCGGTCGTAGGTTCGTTATTAAAGGCTACTAAGTCCTCTATATTATTAACCTCTTAAGTAGGTAGTTCGATAGCGATTTTCGGAGTAGGAGGTAGCGTAAATAATAGACGTACTTAACAAGTCTTTTCCGATAGCTTATAAGGTCTTTCTAACCTTCGAGGAGTTAGTAGAGGCTCCTCTAAAGGTATTATAGTAATAGAATAGCTAGTAGTAAAGAGGTGGTTTATATAAGAATCTTATAATAAGTAAGGTATAATAGAGTAAAGTTTTTAAGGTAGTAGGCTAAAAGCTAATTAGATTACGAGAAATTATAATATTTAGCCTAAAACGGCTAGGCTAGTAGTTAGACTTTCCGATATCTAGAACACCTACCTTAAACCTACCTAAAACCTACCTAAAAGAAGTATATATATATACTTTTTGCGTAGTATAGTGTAAACTAGTAGTTTTGGACCTTAAAACTATACTAACTAGTCAGTTTAGATATCGCTTTTAAAACTGTACAAAATCGCTTGTAGTACACTATATAGTGTATTAGTACAGTGTACTACGCAACGCACTTATCTTATTCCCTACACTGTTCCCATAGAAACTTCAAAGTCGACGGACTTAGCTCAACAACTATATACATCCATCCGTCTTTATCTATATTAACATCTATCCACCTACTTAACAATCTACATTCATACCACCACATCCTCATTAAGTTAGTAAATATCCCCATACTTACATAGATCTATAAACATCCATAATAGATCCTATGTGAAGTTTAGAGATAAACCAACGATGAAGAAAGTAAAGAAAGCGAGGATAATATGGGGTTCGATAGTAAGATATTACGGCAGTCTGATATCCGTTGTTATATAAACGTAATATGGGCGGGTAAAACGGGGAAATTGAAGATTATTTTAGTGAGTGGGGTAAGGGAGGTAAGGGATTTTCTGATTTAGGGATGATTTGCTGTTGGAAGGAGAAGAAAGGGGTGCGGTTGAATGGAAGTTTGAGTATTGTGAGGTGGTAGATTGGATGGAGATATAACTAGTTAAATGGTAGATATCCTCGCTCGCTCGCTCGCTCCTTTCCTCCCTCCCTATTCACCTAACAACCTCCTACCATTAAATCAATGCCATCCTCCCATCACCCTATCCTCCTAATAACTCAACTCCATCCCTCACACCACACCATACCAACAACCCATCTATTCCACTTCGGCACTCCTACTAACTTTAGCATCTAAAATATCCTCCCACGCCTATTCCTAGAATCCTGGAGATATAAAGTATATAAATACTTTAAGATCACGTTTTTATATTTCTAATTCGGTGATTAAGTAGGTTGATATTAAGATACAGGTGAGGGGTCTGAGAGGTTTGGGTGTTTTTTGTGAAATTATTATATAGGAAGGGTTTTGAAGGGGATAGGATAGGATAGGATAGCTGTATTATAAGATTTAGTAGAGAGGTTTGGGATTTGTTATCCTAGAATCCTAGGGATGTAAAGGGATTATATACGTACTAACTTACAAAAGGTTATAGTACGTTCTACTTTTTTGTTTCGGTGGTGAAGTGGGTTGATATTAAGATGCAGGTGAGGGGTCTGAGAGGTTTGGGTGTTTTTTGTAGTATTGGAGGGGGTTTTGAAGGGGAGGGATGGGATGGGATAGGATGGGATGGGATGGGGTGGCTGTTGTGATGTTTGGTAGAGAGGTTTAGGTTTAGGAGTAGTTATGTTGGTGCTGATGCATAGTGGGGAGAAGGGGAGGAGGGGAGGAGGGGAGGAGGGGAGGGGAGGTTTGATTTTGATGGTAAGATGGATCTCGCATGTTAAAAACTTTGAATATCATACCCCTCACCTCGATCCTCCTCACTCTCATCTCAAGAATCCCCACAAGTCTTAGACATACCACAATTTCACAGAATACAAACCCATCCCATGCCATACCCTAGTCTCCTTCCTTAGTAGCTTATCTTATCTCTTCTGTTCTATTCTGTGTAACTAACTACGGTAAATGGTAAGTTCTTACTCTTCTCAATTATTCTACTAGGGAGGGGAACTAGCGAGTATGATGGCTTCTCCTTGAGTCCTTACTATGTATTGGTTTCCTTAACTGAACAGGAGATTCGAGTGCTTCTGAAGTTTTTAGTTAGATTGGTTGGATAGTAAGGTCTTGTTTTTTCTTTATTTGATTTGATGGAATTGTTTGTGCTTGTATCGAGTAGGATGTGGATGAGGTGTTGAAAGGGCTTAGAGGTGGGCGGCTTGGTTTAATGAGCTTTGTGGTGGTAGGTTTTTGTGTAATTAGCACTTGGTGGAGTTTAGAACGCATATATGGGGGTGGGGGTTTGTTCGTGTATAATTTGGTAGGATGTATTGAAATAGATTTGGGAAGTAGATGGTAGCAGATATGAGGTTTCTGGTTTGGTGTGAGATGCTTGATAAAGGAGGGGTTTAAGTTTCTTAAAATATATATCTGGTGCGAAGATGGTTTCTATAAGCTAGGAGTGAGGGCTGTCTTTGTTACAAGGTGTAGAGAGTATCGGGATACTTTAGTATAAAGTGCTTTTTAGTCCTAGATATCTTCAAGATTATGAAAGAACGTTTTCAGGAATATACCTTCCTTTCGATTCTCGTAGAGTAGTAGTGATAAAACTGTAAGTTTTTTAATTAGCTATATGTATCCCGACCTGCTAACTATAAAAACCAGTGACTTCAGTAGACCGTACCTCGAATTAGCTTCAGCAGCGGATTCCACCACCACCACATGCCTAGGCTACAAGTCTTTTTGAAAATTCTAAGACCGATCTATTTCCTAGTCTATTCCGGAGATGACAAATACTTAATAGACCACAGACAAAAATTAAAGGTAGGACTTTCATATTATAAGACAAAAACGACGACAGTTTAGGATTTGACAGCAAATCAATTTTTATATGTAGAACGTTCGGACTACCATTTCCAATTAGCAAAAGTAAGGGTGAACTTTAAACGAAACACCTATAAGAAACGGGTTGCTAGAGTGCCTTTGACTTGTGTGCGTGTGTTGGGGCATAGGAAGTAGTGAACTTCCCAATCCTCCGACCTCTCGCGCATGCGTGGCACGCTTTGGTTAGGCTTGAGCTTGAATCATTATACCACCCTACCTTATATATGGATTGTAAACTGGGTGAACTAATCGCGGTTCTCTTGTCTAGTCCGTTCTTGGGTAGGCATTTGACCACTAAGCTATCGAAACTGTTAAAAGCGCTGAAGCCAGTATTTCTACAGACGTACAAAGCTTCGAGACTCGGTGGTAGTCTTTGGAGCTTGATGGTAAGGTATAAATTCATCTGCGGTAGGTACTTGGAAGAAGACTAAAATGAAACACTCTAGTAAATTTGTGGAGCTGTATGGGATTTTATGGTGTATAGAACGGACATGAGCGGGTCAAGGGTTGAGTAACAAAGAATTGCGACTTGTGTTAGTTGGACTTAGTAAAATATTCCTTGAATAGCGGTAAAATCCTCGTTCGCCCGATCAGAAATGGAACTATAAGCGAAGGAATGTATACAATAAAACACTCAGGATAGAAGAGATAAACTAACTATCACGCCTCCACTGTGTTCAAAGGTTTAGAGTGCAGTACTCAAGGATATGTTAAGCGTAGGCACATATAGCTTTTTAAAGTACAAAGATCCCCCGGAAGTCATCGGTAAGAAGCACTTACAACAGAAGATACTTTCGCCCTAAGTAAGCGATTGAATTCAACCATGCAACTTAAATACTAGAGCGACAGTCTTCGGAAGAAATTCAATTTTGGGCATTAAAAAGTACGGGAGTATTGATATTCGGATTTAATTTCTTCGTTTATCAGTTTAGCTACGATCTTACAAGTTGGGCTTTCTACTTTTGGAAAGAGCTTTGCATGACGCTGTGTAAAGCTTACACAAAGTCCGATGTATGAAATCTATTGGTTACGAATACGATAGATACAGTGGCTTAGTATGGTTCTTAAAATCTCTTTGGGGCAGCTATTTTCTCTGTCTGATGGTTGGACTGGAAATCTGAATGCTAAGGCGAAGGTTATCTTTGATTTGGTGAAGTGTGTCTAGCTTGGTTAGAAGTGAATACGGCTAGGAGAAACACCCGCTGAACATAGAGAGGGGAGGCTTGTGTGATTTTGGATATAAATGCGTATTCTTCCAGATTCCGTGATACTAACGACATGTCCTAGAGCGAGCTAGACCATTTTTAGTTATAAAAATGATTATCTGGAACAGATATATTTATCAGAAAGGACTACAAACAAGAAGCTGCGGAATATATCAAACTCAATAACGGTGGAACCAGTATTACGTCAAAAATAGAAATCATTTTATACATGTATATGAGGGGCACCATCTAGGGCACTGAGTAGCAAAGTCGTCGAATGGCTCTTGCACTAGTACTAGTACCCAAACCCTCCTAAGTAGCAAGACGATAAGCCATGTAGGTGACATTACTTAAATTATACTTTAATCACATTAAAACTAAGCCCCTTCTGTCCCAACCTCTTTCACTCCGCCTGTGATCTGGTTAAACGGATAAGGACTGAGAAATTACAATATCATCTGAATAAAATCCCCTCCCTGAATCTTTTGCTGTTGAAAATCTTTTTACTGTCGATTCCGGAAGTTCATCAACAGTAAAGTTCAAGGGATACAGCCCTGTAGTTTGAACTTGTTGAAAAGTTATATCATGCACTCGAGGGTTGTAGATGTAAGATTACTACAAGCCTGGAAATATGAGGTCAGCGGCACCTTATTTGTGGCAATGGCTTCGAGTTCCCTCATTAGCTTCACCTCCACAATCCTTTCTTACACTCGTGACAGTTGTTTCCGCCCGTAACAGTTGTGTTCTTATTGATGGTCAAAGTAGATGTCGGGTTCAGAAAAATCTTGATTCAAAAGCCTCTATATTTTCGGACTTCACCTGCTCAAGCCCTATTGCTTCATATTAATACTCTCTTTGCTCACGACTTAGTTGAAAGAGGTGAGTTTCGCTTTCTTTAAAACTACATTCACTACTTATCTATGTAAGTCTCCAAAAGAACTTTGCAATTATTAATAAAGTGGCTTTCATCACAACATTCTCCTGTGTTCACTTCGCTATTTGTAGCCAAACATTCCACCAGACCAAGAACTTGAAGAGCCAAATATAATCTGCTTACGAAAACCCAAGATATTATAATGATCGATATCCTGGTAGCAATTCCTCTTGAGCAGTACGAATCGCTATTTGTACTTCCATCGGTGCTTCAAGAATCAGGTGTCCACACAGGTTCTTTCAGAGCTCTTTATCTCAGATAATAAAGGCTAAATATATGGCTATTGAAGTCTTGATTATCAGCATAGTTCTAGAAGAGAAACTTTGTAAGAGATTCTAGGATTGAAGGATCTTGCAAGAAGCGGGAAAGCAAGTAACCCTCTTTCTTCTCTTATTATTTGCGGAGAGGATTGGAGACTACTTAGCAGAGCAGTTTGTTCAGCGGTTCTTTGTATTGAAAGAGAAGCGTGTCTGCTTTTTAAGGTGGAGTTTATTTCAACACTAAGTTGCGCTTTGGGTGGTGATGATCCAGAGATGGCTACTCCGTAGTGAATTCTCATTGAAACTGTACCTCTGCAATACTGCTAGATTTCATTAGCAAAAGCCCCCATGGGATGAAGAAGCTTAGAGCTAGAATCAACAGACTCGTTTCCTAGGATAACTAGAAGCGAGTAAAATTCAGTCGAGAAGTTTAATCAGTAGTGGTAGCAAGCCCACGTATACAAGTCTTATTGCTACGTAAATACAATAAATACAATAAATCAAAAAAACGCAAATAAAAGAAAGAGGGCTTTGGAAAATCCTCTGGATTATTCCTAGCTGCACGCGGAAAAATGACGATACCAAGACCTAGGAGACTTGGAATGAGACTTCAACGCCAATAGAAGTCATATGTACCATGGAATTCCTGGGGCGTAAGAAGTACTTTCATGAAGCTACTGTAGTTATTCTACTTCGCTTGGCTTGAGAAGGCTATTTCTATCGCCCTATTATTCATTTTGTGAGTGCTTCTCATATTTTCTTCATGAAAATTCACAAGAGGCACGGGGCTGCGACGGCAATATTTTACTTGATAGTAAGTTAGTAAATGGATGGAATTGATTCAGACAAAGACGTCAAATTTCAAAGATTCAAGCTTGGATTTTAAATCAGACGGCTGTAGGTTATCTACCTTACCCTGGTCAGGAAGTTCCGAGACATCGGAATCATTGGGTACTGATTGGGCGTGACCATCATGTTGTCGGTTATAGTCAATTAGCATTTACAGATTACTACACAGGTTATTATAGACAGTCAACAGAGAGTTTCAGGTATACACCAAGGAGAACACGTAGCAAGAGCTCGTATCAGTGATTTCTTCGTTGAAGGTCAAGGGTGCTATTCCTTGATCCTTATTACATTATTACTTCTAATTATGAGCTCTATCTGTTGCTCTACTATGTTTTATCTATATAGGGGTTTCCTCACCTTTGCATCCTGGGAGAGCACATGTGAACATGCTGATATGAGTGAAAGAGAAGGAAAGGCAAATGGCACAAAAGCTAATAATGGACTATTGAGGCTATCCTATGAAACTTACTTTAATTATACAGAAATGATTTTATTTTAATTTATTCATGAAACTAAAAGTTCTGCGGCATATTTCATGTTGACTTTGGTGTCTCTCTTTTCAATTGAAGTTGTCTTTTCTCTCACTATGAGGGTAAGTGAGGTGAAATGTCTCCACATTGTTTAACACATGTGCTCCCAAAAGAAATTTCACTCCGCCTACCTTCAGTGTAGGCTCACGGATTCTTCCTTGTGTCGCTCTTTCCTTCTATCTGTATCTCATTTGGGTTCTTGAAGAGATATATCCTTCTCTTTCCCTTAGTCAGAGATGTGCAGCTCGAGTACCCGTTGTCGTTTCTTGGGGTGAGTGAACTCCCAAAGAGAGCTATCGCTTCATATATTGGCAAAGTATTGGTGGGCTGGTTTTCTCTGGCATATAAGAATCTTGTTGAAAGCCACAAGAGTTCTTTACCCCGCATAAGAGCTGTGTGCTTCAAAAGTTTCGTACTTCTCACTCGATCTACACCATATAAGTTGTATAGTATAGCTCTCCACGGAATACTTGGCTCGGTGGTTTATTTTTTTAAGCATCTCAACTATGAAGAAGCCAACACCAAATAATCCTTCACTTCCACAAACTTCCCCACGCATATCTTTTTTTCGAACCACATGCCCCGCGATTTGTTTATGAATGGCAAATGTTTTGACAGCCATTGACGAATCAGCTTCTCTCATGTAGCCTGTGAAGATTACGGTTCAAAACCCTCGGATCCTCATCAACCCGGTGAGCTATCATTCAATATCCCTTGTAGAAAAGATGGCAAAGTTCGAAATCTTTCACCGCTCCCTCAACCTGTTCGTTCATCCCCATCACATCGTTTCGGTGAATTTTCATCTGACCTCCTTTTCCCGGACATACTTCAACATGACATCAAAATGTCTCAGACGGTCAGACCTCCCCTCGTTCCTGCACACGAACCACCGAGCGCTCTCAAACACGACCATCCCCATCTATCGGGCGTTTCAGCCCTCCCCAACGTTGCCGCATGATCCGCTACAAGCATCTGCACAACCCAAAGAACCCTGAAGGCCACATTTTAATCCCTGCGAAGAGCGTTGCGCCTGGGGCTTTTTTATGCATATCCAACTCTCAGTTCATCCTTGCGTCGCCAAAAAAGAAGAAAACACGAGGAGGTGGGAAAGATAAGACTTGCAGGAAACCTTATACAATAGCGCGGGTGCACGATCAGGTCAATTATCACACTTTATATTCTGGAACTGTTTAGTCTGTTTGAACAAGTGCTTGAGCCGAAGATGCAAGTACAGGCTTCGTTGACGTGGGAGGCGCTTCACTCAAAAAGTTATGAAACAATGACAGCGCGCTAACTATGTGGGGTCGATGGCGGGTAACAACACAACAATTTCTTTCTGAAGAACAATGTTGATGGTGATCTCTCATATGTTTTTAGATTTGTTGTCTAGATTTCGGCAGATCAGGTTGATCTTTCGATCGTTTGTTTACCATATCATGGATGGGCAAATAAGTTTTGCATTTCTTCGTATCATATTCCAGTTTGAGGTGCGAAGCCTTATGCACTACAAATGATGTGATGGAAATCATTAAATCATTAACACATAAGATGCGCAGTCATA
Source organism: Hymenoscyphus occultus (assembly GCA_900536445.1). Lineage (NCBI taxonomy): Eukaryota > Fungi > Ascomycota > Leotiomycetes > Helotiales > Helotiaceae > Hymenoscyphus > Hymenoscyphus occultus. The sequence continues at coordinate 26,413 of UNPT01000108.1, forward strand.
TCACTGTCAATCCTCTGAGGCGATCTTAGAAGTAATAAGAATATACCAGGTAATCATGATAAGCATACAATGATCAACGACATGATGCACACATGGGACAATTTATGTAATTACGCGTCATAAAATAATTATTTGTCAACGTTCATCCTTGGTTCTAGAAAACAGTTTTATCCAATAATGGCATATAGACTATTGGCCTACCCAATTCACGGATACGGAGCCGTAGAAGTAGAAGAGTCGACGCATTTCGAAACCCGTAACAACCGTAGCAACTAACTCGTTCCCAACAACGGGCACCTATCCGACGCGGCTCAACCATCAGCATCAGGTCCAAGATGAAATGAATTTTGGCATTTCAGACACGCGCCGTGGTGCCGTGACCCGGATCACCAGAACATTTAAATATCCATGCCAAAGTGAAAAACTCATCCCATCGGTGATCAATGAACCCATGGATAGGCTGCCTTTCTTCAATGCCCCCCTTCAACTTTCTGACACAACCATACCCCGAAACCTGCCACAAGATCTTCAAAACGTTTGAGAACCAGATTGACAGCGGAACGTTATGCTGATCTCCTCAATGGATCGGATGAGTCAACGTCAAAGAAGATAGTTACGGGATGACATTTATCGGCTTCTTACTCGCTTCGCTTTGGCCTTTTCACTCAAGGTCCTGGCATGCTGGCATTTAATGCAAGGAAAACCCGGAGTTGGCAAGCTTAATCTCAGCCCAACTCAAAAGTGCTACAGTATATAGATGTCGGATGGGCGATAACTTTGTTGGTCACTTGTGCACCTCATATAAACAAAATCCCACGCAAACGAAAGTTTCCTCCAGCCTTGGAAGTAACCTCTCGTGTTCGTCTTGTTTCTGACCAAAACAAATTTTAGGACACTTAATAGGTCTTGTTCAGATTAAAAGCTAATTTTGCTCGTGATTAGCTTCTACTTCAACAATCCTCTTTTTCGCCAAGTCACACACATGTAGATCTAGGGGTCAGAAACGCCTAGAACCTTGGATTTGGAAGCTTCCAAACTGCCTATCCACTTCTTCGAAGGAGTTCTTGGAAAGAGCCACACCTTGATCCCTTCTTTCACATGAAAGGCTTCAGGAAGATCCCGCCGCACATTGGGCGCTGACGAGCCCCTAGAAGCTAAGCGAGGAGACAAAGGGCACTCCTTGAAGCCACGAAATTGGGATCGCCTAGCAATTTACACCCAGATTTCATCTGATCCTTACCAGGATAGCCAATTCAAATGCCACTCTCAAGCAAATCCTCGAAATACGGGTCACTTCCAGCCTAGGTTTTCTAACAATGCAAGGTACCCGAAAACAGCGATCATAATAGTCAGAAGGGGGTTATAACATACGGTATATATCATAATAAAGCAGTATCGGAAAAAACATAAGCTTCCACCTCTAACATCCCCTATATCATCTCAAATATCACTGAATACAACCAGCTATAAGGCTGCATGAATGCGCTTGGTTGTGAAAACTCGAGATGATGTCTACTAGGGTATGCTTGGAACCCAATTATCGGGGAACGCTGGTTGGAAGAGTGTTGGCATCAAGAAAATGATCAGGGTAGTCAACACATGGAGCTTCAGATCGTTGTCATCTGATTCTTTTTTAGGTACATTCGCGCATGCCCGTGTTTCTGCTTCCCATCCTGGATAAAAATACTCCGACTCTGATAAGTTTATATTTATATCTCAGAAAATCGTGACTATATCACGTGGACAGCTTCTATTCTTGAAGAGTGCCATCTTCCAATCAAATAGTCTACTCAGTTATTGAAAGTGCAGACCCAGTGATATGCTCAAGGATCAAGGGCAGATGCAGATCGCGATAAGGACAGATGAAGTGCAATATATTTTTGATTACCATGTTGTATAGAACCGCAATTATTTACCAGGTCTCGCGATCGAGTTCTCCCATCTCGAGACTCGGGCCTCGCTGACATCACCTGGTCAGAAGTTTGTTGGCAGGAGAAAGAGCCATCGGGGCCTTGTTGGATTAAAGTTGGTCAAGTAATTAAGCCGACAACCCTTTCTATCCTATGAATATTCCCATCCTGTAATTTAGCGTCCCCAAGCAGATGCTTGCACCCTCCTTCAAGCTGCGTCGTCACAAAGCCACCCAATTCTCTAATTCACAAGCCAGAGAATGAAGAGCGCGGGATAGAGGCTAAATAACAGTTGAGATCCCTTCCTACATCACCTCGATCCCACCCTGTTGATTAGGAAGAAAAAGACTTCTTCTCCCGTACAACCGAGTACTCAAAATCGGTTGATGTGACCGAGGAAGAACGCTGGTTGGTGGGTATCGATTGACGGAGACAGGCGAGTAATGGAGTTCATGTGCATGCAATGTAGATATATGTGTGTTTCCGAAACTTGCAACTCACATCAGCGATAAGGACCGCGAAGCTGATAGCCGCCATAGTCTCAAAATGTTGCGCTAGGAAAAGGTCGTCCAAACAAGTCAAGTCATATGATTTTGATGTAGATGATTTTTGATTGTTTAATCGAGGTTATTAATTTTTACATTTGATACAGCTTTTCCTGTCAAATCACTCTTCGATGCAGAAGAGTCGTACGCGCAGACACATAACCCCCACCCTATCCTATTCTCTACACCCCACATGAAACGAATGTTGTGGCATCCCCCCTAAATCATGATCCCGTCATTCAGGAATCTTGTGATTCTATGCCATCGTATCAAGATAGATCATGTCCCCTGGCCCCCCATCCAAGCCAATTCATCTCGGGCTCAAAATAGCCACGAGGAATTCAAAGAGTCCACCATGAAACGCCGATGCAAATGCCATCCAGGGGTTTTATAAATTATCCACCAAACGCCCACCCAATGATTGTAACGAGAACGAGGGGAAATTAATCCTGGAACGTAGAAATCGAAAAAGGAAATAGTGAGTATATAGAAGTGACCAGTCTTGCCACAAGGAACGCAATATGTAAACCCGAAGAGACGATTGTCTTTTATACATTAGAAGGTTAGGATGTCGGTCCAGGTCCTTAACTCTGCACTCTTAAACTATCGGAACACCGCCTTCGAAGCTGTGGCAGCCACGTTCGTGTCGTTTCATGTTACTTCGAACACTGAAGGCCTTTCCGCATCCTTGGTGGGGGCACTTAAATGGCTTCTCTCCGGTGTGCGAGTGAGAGTGGATTCTAAGACTGGATGGGCGAGAGAAAGCCTTGTTGCAAGTCTGACAAATGTATCGATCCTGAGATTGGGGGAAGGATGCAACGGAGGATGGCGAGATGTAGTGATGGTGTTGCCATGGATTGTTTCCTGAAGATGGAGTGAGCGTCACAGACACTGGCATCAAAGATGGTGGGAATTGCTATGAGATGTTAGTTGAGGTTCCCAATAAATGATTGGCAACGGTACATACCTGAGGAAGGGGCCGTTGGTAATAGAGACCAGAGATCTGTGGTTGCTGTGCCGCAGATTGCATAGGGCTCGAGTAGTAAGAGCTCATTGACTGTTGACTAGGTGACATGCTGTATTGAGAGTTGCTGTACGCTGGCTGAGAATAGCCCATCGATTGACCAGGCATCGAAACCCTTCGTTGATGAGACATGGTTGGCATTTGCTGCCTCTGGGGGTGAGGTGGTTCAACATTGTTGATTGCCGATACTGGAGGGCTGAAATAATAGCCTGGAGCAGAAGCAACAGAATAACTAGAGTTCGACGCAGCACCTGGAGATTGACGACCGTCAAATGTTTCTGGTTGCATTGGTGGAGTTGGTGGAAGCACATTGCGAGAACTCATAGATGGGGACGGTCCATACTGTTGCTGTTGTGGTGGTGGTGGTTGCTGCTGATTTGCGGAACCTGGTCGGTAGTCGCTCTTGACAGATGGAGGTCCTGAGAATGTGAGCTTGATGTTTTTCAGCAATCATATTGATTTCCTTTCTTACCTGAAGGTTGTGGGGTTGGTTGCTGTGCTTGCTCCTGAGGACTAGAACCATCAGCCAAGCCAAGAAGGCTTGAGATAGAAGGCAAAGAGCATTTTGAAGTCTCGTCAACCGGTGGCGATGGAGGAGGTTGTGGTGCTGTAACGTAGTTGTATGTCTGGTTCTGCGACATTGGCTGAGCCATGTATTGGTTTGCTACTAATGAAGAAGACATGTTTTGTTGAGGACGATTAGGATATGGTTGGAACTGTTGTTGTTCTGCTTGATGTCTACCCGCGTGCACAAGACTGGAGAGGTTCATGACCCGGAGGCAAGGTCGATAGCGGTGAGTAGTTGACTGGAGAGTCCGAGTCGATTGATTGATGTGGATAGATGATTTTATGGAGATCTTGAGGTGGTGGTGCTGAGTGACAGTGATATGATTAAGATATTAAGTTTGTTGTGTCGATATGGTTCTATAGTCTCTTCCCGGTTGTAGTTGTTGGATACGCCTGCGAATGGATGGCTTCAAGAGGTGCGCGAGGGATTGGTGATATTTATCAGATCTCCCGAATGCAGTGGGTGGGCGATCTAGTGTAAATCCACCATTCATATCCCAGCAGGTACCAAGAGACAATGCCCTCACAAATTGGGGTGGGCCTGTCCCATGTGTGACTTTTCTGATGCCCCAAGGTGGGTGCAATGAGACTCCAAGAGCAGGGTACTTCGGAGCATCAACGGGCTTGAATCTGCCTGATACTGACTAGACTTCGCCGCGCTGCACCATGATTCGACTCATTTTGCAGTTGAGTTTGGGTGGAGTGCAGCGGGGCTACGTCTAGGATGCCCAGGGCCAAGAGGACTCAGGGGGTGTTGGTGTCCTAGTCCGCGGGGGGTTGAACTTTGAAGCCTGCCAATCTGCCTCCTGGATGGACCGTTGAAGGGTCTCCGTTGTGGAGGGCGACCAGAGATAGATCAGACCCCAAGACGGAGTGGGAATGCTTGTTCAATGCAGAAGAGCTTCGGAGCATAAGCCGTTCAAGGCGTGAGTTTTCTCAGGTTTGGCAGGCCTTCCTTGCCTGTCACCGCAAGTGGCCCTCGAGATGTTTGGACCAGGATCCTGACAGCCAGCCTGGGGGGTTACATGAGACGAGGGTGACGGAAGCTCTGATGCTGATGCTGATGCGCACCATGGTCCACGGTGGAGGGGGATCTGCCTGCAAACCTGTAGCTTCTGGTGCTTGGTCCCGGCCGGCAAATGTGGTGATTCTTCAACGATTTATGCTTTCCTGGCAACTCGAAAGGAGCGGTCATTTCATTCTTCATTCTACTTCGTACTTCCTCCTCCTTAGCTCTAGTCGTTGCTGGGTAGGCACGTTGGAGCTCGCAAAGCTGTTTACATGTAGTAGGCGACTCGCCAAACGCCATGCCACACGGCACCGTTGCTGTTTTTTCCTTTCTTTTTGTTCGTCACCGGGCTTCTCGCTTGCCACCGCTTGGTGGAGCGGCGTTGAGATATGTATGGGGAAATGGACACTTGTCTCGTTGCATCTGGCCGCGGGCTCGGTAATTTGGTATCAACAGTCAAAGTATGGCTCGAGGCGATAGACTAGCGAGATGGTACTCGACAACGGGTTTGGAGGGAAGAAGCATCGTCACAGATGAGATGAAGAGCCCTTCCTCTCTCGTTCCCCGTTCCATCAACCCCCAGGATCGCCGGATGGGCGTGGATGGCTCGCTTGGACGGTCAAAGGCCCGTGATAATTCCAAGGTTGGGACGATAAGAGGCAGGGATTCCTTGGTGGTGGTGCGCAAATGCAAAGTCTCGTCAGAAGTCCAAGTGAAAAGCTAGTCCAGAAATTGACGCAGCTGCGTGCAGGTGATGCTTGGTTGAGGTTTAAGTGATGCAGCACTAATTACTGTGTACCACTTCCTGCCAAAACCTTTGCTGGAGTTCAAGGCCCGTAATTCATAGAAAGGCGAGAAGCTCCTGCGAACTCTACGATACTTGCCGTATCGCGATACTTGCCACCTAGGAATTTACTACTTACTACAGTATTTAGCACAGTTCCCGCCCGTCGAGCCTACTGGTATGTTAGATCTGGTATTCTTGTCGAGCGGCCAGTCTCAAAGGTACTGTAAGTGTAAGGCAAGCCCAGCCGTGTGAGGCGTCGCGGTCCTGTAGTTCGAGGCCATCTTGCGGTTGTGACATGCGATTTGCAGCTCGTTCTGGGCAATCGGTCCATTTTGTCGACATTAGTATGGCTTCTTGCATTGCTTCTGTCAACGCTGGGCGGGCCGTCGCAAAGCCACGCTCTACTACCGTTGGATCGGTGCCGATACAACGATGTGCGGGATACTGCTTTAGGGGAAAACTGTTCAGTAGACAGCCCCTCAGCCGCTTGCAGGAGACACGCCTGGGCGCCCCCACGAAGGGTGAAGTGTCGTCGCTAAGAGTGGCTGATAGTTCATCTCTCAAGTTCAACCGATGATTAGAACTCGAAGCTCTTGTCTCGTCAACCAATTCTTTATCGGGGCCCCTTAAAAGAGAGGAAAGTTTGACCGAAAACTATGTATCGCTCTTCCCAGCTCTCTCGTCTCAGAACTCTACCTTTTCAAAATTCTCGTGGTTTTGTCTTCGCATTTGGAGGCGTATTCGAAGTAACACGGAGTACTGTACGAAGTACAAGTGCACCAACTTGGACTTGCTCCGGCAGCGCCTGCCGAGACATCACTTACTGCATAGGAGTCTGAGCGACGCTCTCTTTTGTACTTTGTGTCCGGATCGGCCAAGAATCCTCCCTGCCTCTACTCCCCAGCTGTTGTGCTTTTGTTTTGATTCTTTCGTCCCACTCGCTCTGCACACGAGCGTTCGGCTCCTGATCCTTGAGCTCATCCACGGTCAGCATTGCATCGCATCTGGCAAGTCTTGTCGGCTCTGGAGTACCCTTGTGCGTTCATCTCTCTTTATTTGGCTCCCGGTTTTCTCCCACACTGACTTGAATTGCCTTTTTTATTTTCTTGAACATATATCTTCGCCTCCTCCTCCTTCCTCTTCACTCGCTCTGCATACGATCGCACTCTGCCTCTTCACTCTTGGCCAAATGTTGTTGTCGGCGGCTCATATTCCATGTTCCATGTCCCTGACCCCCATGTGCCACCGTACGATGAGCTAAAAGCGCCATGCTGATCCTGGGAGCTCGGGTAATGCAGATCAGTGTCTGACAGGTGCAAAGGAAGAAGAAGGCGGGGACCCAGGCTCACCGTGAGGGTCGTGACTGGTAGCCACTCAACTGGCGTTGTCCACCACTGGGTGGAAGTTTGTTGGTGAAGCCACGAGGCGGGCACGCAGTCTCTGTGGCGCTCGGGATGGTACTGAGGGTACGAAGGAATTCCTTTTTTGGCCTGGGGGCCTGAGGTCGTCTCGTTGTGGACGGCTGAGTCGGCGTCCGACTATGACGTCCTGAGAGCCTGAGGTTGAGAGGTGCCATACATCTACTACTAGCTACCCACGCTGGCCACGCTACCCTCGAGATACCTCTCCTCTAGGTCGAGTACAGTATGCGCACTATCTATGAGTCCAACGACAACGAGCAGTCGGTTCATCGCACGCTCGCCACGCCCGTCACTGCATGATCAGAAATCAAGCACCGGTTGCTATTTTAGCACTCTTCAAGTCTCGACTCTCGCTGCCAGTGCCTCGAGGCTTGTACGCCGCGGCAGATGATGCCGTCTCAGCGTGTCGTGTCAGAACTCGCGGTGGCTGGAGTCGACGTTGAAACTCGAAAAATGCTGCCCGCGCTGCCCGCAGCCTCCCCATAGCCGCCGTGTGCTGAGTGCGGAGCATACTTCGTCTACGGATACTTCGTACCATCGTCCATGGCTTCTCTCCAATGTCCACGGCCTTGGGATTCGCTTCCTTTTTGAGCTACCAGTACAATATTGTATGTAGCCTTGGGCCTATCACTTCGTACTTCAATGGACTCGAAGATTTACAAAGATACGAATACGGAATGCATGGCTGGGTATTGCCTGCGGCCGAGAGATCATCTCCCGCATGGCGCTGAGAGGCGTTCATCTGAAATGGAAAATGGAACGAATTCATGGATCCATGGAAGCCCTTGACAGGTGAAAGTTTCCCCTCAAAGCCGTTACCCGAAAGGGTTGACCCCCTCGCTTGCAGACTCGCCTAGTCCGCATTGGTCGTTGGTGTGAACGCCAGCTGAACTACCAGAATATTGGATTACCGTTCTTCACTCCAAATGCTATCAACCGATCACCAATCGCATTCCGAGGGCCTTTTTCACGCCGCCATCCTTATTTTTTTTTACTGCAAACCTCCAGCTTCAGGACAAGATGACCGCCATCAAAATCACAATGTCGTGCCCAGAAACCGCTCTGCTGCGCCGTGTTGATCTCTGACCGCTTGTCCCATCGAGCCCCGCGACTTGCACCGTGGGCGAACGACCCCTCTATCATTGACTTCATCGCTGCCTCAGTACCGGCGTAGGCTACTAGCAGTTCAATTTGGGTGCAGTGATGAGTGCAGTGGGCAGCAGCAGCCCACGGTAAGGACTTCGGGTACGGCGTTGACAGGGTCTCGAGGAATAAAAGTCAAGGTTGATCTCGCCGCAATGCAAAGTGTAAGTGCACTGCAGGAGTCTCCGTAGACTGATGAGGATCACTGGTGGTGGATATTCAGCGGACAAGGGCGATCAATATCGTCCCAGGGGCGCTCTGCGGCCAGAACAAGCCAGTTGCAGATGAATGGCGGAGAATATTCAATATGGCCTGGCGGCTGGTGGAGTTCCAGTGGTGGAATTCGAAATGGAGTCAAGTCGGAAATGATCTCTACGGCTACGGCTAAGCTTTGAGCTCTCAGCTCTCTTTAGACTCTTCTTCGGTACTTTCGTACTCTTGTTTTCTTACTATTTTCCCATAAGAATCATAATTTCGACACGCACGCAAAACGCCCAACAAACCACGCTCATTTCCGGCCTTCTGTGGCCCAAAAGAAACAGCCCGTGCGGTCGCCCGAGGTTCAAGTTGAAATGTGACAAGGGCCCCCGTGATAATCGCTGAGATCTGTAGATCATTGTCCAGGGCCTCTGGGTAAAACTATGAACTTTCCGAATTTCCGACTCGGGCCAACTTGGGCCTGTCATTTTCCTCCTTTTCAACTGGTCAACAATTCAAATAGCGATAAACCCACCTCCTCATAGGTGATTACACGTCATCATAATCAACAATTACCCATCGATCATTGGAGCCAAATTTCTCAATTACAAGGGTATCGTCCCAACCCCCCGCAAGGAGGAAGCTTGGTGTCCAGCGAGAAGAGGAGATCACCTTCGATCATCAATGTGGTTCTGATTCTAACCCTAAGCAGTCATTCTTATTACAATCAAGCCAGTCCGGTGGTTGATACTTCGTACAAATGCCAACATCTAATCCAAAGCGATATTCAGGAAATGAATCGCTGCCTTGACTTGACAAGAATTTGCTCCCATGATGACAAGTCACTGCAAGTTTCATCCCCTTGCTGCAGGCATCCGCAAATGGAAGTTGAGCCCGCGACAACCTCCGAAATGCATTCTTTCCTGATGGAAGCATTCCTACCACTTATTCAATATGATCCGCTACTATACAGCCTTGCTTAAATCTCGATGGTCACACGACATGTAATCATTGACTCCTTTTCTGAATTTGATTGAGTGACATGTGCGAAGAGCCATTACTCTAGGTGCATACGAAGTATATTGAACCATGATGTTCGCTAGGATCAGAAGAAGCAAGGACTCGAGTAAGGTACCAAGTATGGCGTGTCTATTACCAGAGCGACCTTTTATCTTTCACCCCATGACGAGCTTCATTGACAAATTTTATAAACATACCGAAACATGTTTGGTTTGCTTGAAACAGGAAAGAACAAAGTCGAAAGAGTTCTTCATCCAACCATTGTCCGATCGCCCTTCCATGGGCCCACGTCGAAGTAAATACTTTATAAAGAGGGCGGACAACTCGGAGGTGCGCCCTGCAACTTAATAGTACGTCTCGGCCCCGTCTTTTAGCGAAGTCAGCGAATCAGTGCCTCAACTCTACGCGTTATAGACTTTTCTCACATATGATCTGCGTAACATGCGGCTTTAACTTTTCATCCTCTCTACGATTACAGTTCTTACCAAATTTTTGAAAACATTCCCCTGTGAGGTTCAACGGACAAAAGGGGTCGCTTTGATGAATTTCTCGTTCAAGTGGGCCTTACAATCTTTATAAGTTCCAGGTTTGGCGATCCATGTAGGTTTTCGACATTTTTAACCTAAAAACCCCCAACAGATGACCCACATCCATCAGCGTCTTCTCCACACCATTCCGAGTTTCGTTGCAACGTTGTCCTAACCGAGGATTTCCAGCCTGGCCGAACAGCACCATCTGGTTTTAACCCAGCCAACTCAAGGTTTGAAAACATGGCACAAGCCGCGGTGTGCGCAGGCAACCAAAATTGAGGGATGGGGGGCTGCGAGGTTCTCCCGTTCGGAGATTTCACCATTTTCCGGATCTTCAAAGAGTGACAACAAGCTCGCCAGATTGGATCGGGTGATCTAAACATCGAGTCAGTCAGTCCCTGGGAAAAGTTAAGCCACATGGAGTCTGTCGATCATGTTTCCTGGAGAGAGTTCCATGCTCAAACACTCCGGAGTATTGCCCGTACTTTTTTGGGTTCGGCAGTAGAGCTACGGGAGAATACAGTAGAACATCTGCAATTGACGGTGAGAACGTGGATTCTCAGTATCCAAAATCCAGGGATTCTCAGGATCGAAATAAGATATACCTACGATCACCTCATTAAGTATCGATCTACAAATTCCAGCAAATATATGCTAGTTGCCACCTACCGCTAACCCTTTCGGGCCACCGCAAAGTCATATACCGGTATTAACCTCTCGCAACTTTTACGATATCACCATGTACTTGATAACTAACGGCGTCCTAATTTTCTGTCTGCTATCAAGGGAGATGTGAGATGTGCGTTTATGCTTCAGAGAGAACACAGACTCGTTTTGTACAGCAGCCAGGAGGACTCTGTTGAATTCTGTTTGAGGATATTGCTCTTACTCGAGTACTCCGTACATTTCCACGTTCTTCTGGCATCGAACATGTTGTGGCGGTGTACAGAAGGCTTTTGTAACCGCAAAACGTACGGGGAGTTGATCTTCCGCAGGAGAAATGTAACCTTGCCCAATCTGGGTGAGGAACACAAAATACCGGGTAAGACGGGAGAAGCACTTGATATGATAACCAGTCTTTCAGCAATCTAGGGCTCACCTTCGAGATGATGTTTAGCGAGAATAATTGTTGAAGCTCATTGATAAGTTAAGGCCGTACCTGGTATTTTTCCCACTTCAAGAAACCGGAGGTAAACATAAACACTTCCACCCACCGGGTTCACTAACGGGAAAAGCCCAAACGAATCCTGCATATGTGATCTCCGCATATCGCTAATGTCCCCGTCCACCCTGGCGGTGTATCATCTTCGTGGACGCTTTCTGAAACCCACGCAGATTTTCGAAACTTCAATAGCCTCACAAGTTTTTTCTGTACACCACCAGACCACCAACCCCAAACCTCTCCCCCAAAAATAGCCGCAAATAACGACAAATGTGCGTATGAAGTCATCCCGCTGTTCGGATGTTTACCGGTCTTTCAAGTGAGTTGGTCTAATAATGCTGGGTTGTCTCGGGACGATCTTGTTACTGCCCTTGGTCCAGTACTTCTGGAAACCGCAGCCCGGTGCCAATGCAGCGAAACCCGTGTTGTCGAGAGAGGCATAACTCTGGGTAACGAGTCTTCCAACTGTGGTTCTCATAGATTCACAGATACAATCCTGGTGGCGCAATCCATAAGGCGAAACACGCTTTGGTCGACTACACACCTGCCATACGATTTTTGACATGCATGGCCTGAGAGATCCTAGAGGGACGTCAAATTTCCTTCGGCTATCGAAACACTTTCGATTCTTACCCGTATTTCGTTCTCGTTATCTGCCAGATGTGACACTTTTGGCCGTGTAGTTTGGTTCGTTAAATGGGTTCCTTTTCGTGGGCTTCAGATATCTCTTCCTGTGGTTTTGATCTTCACAGTAACTAGATCTTGACATGGAAGTTAGGAAACATTGAGAAAGTTAAAGCTAGAGCATGAATGATTGACCGATTGAATTTCCGTGGCAGTTGATATGATGTTTTGGGGCATGAAAAGATGGGTTGGGATTGTGCCAGGGTTGGTAAGTCAAAGATGTGGTGTTGGGGAGCATAAGGGACACATGGGCTGTGCTGAGGTAAATTGTGATAATGCGAGGATATAGACTTGAATAGAAGTAATGGGGAGCATGGTGGCCATGAGTATATACTCTTTATTGAAAAGTATGGGAGCGATGAAATAGAGAAACATTGCCAAGTCTATAGGCAGTACAGTACATAGAGATGTATGCTTCAGGTGGAAACGTCTTTGAAGTTACAGTTAAATTTCGATGTATTATTGCCGCTCTTCCGAGTTATAGTTTCCGGTATATTGCACGTCTGTCTTGTTTTTGTAAAGATACCTTGCAATTAACTTTGGAACCTTTGGGACCGGAGAAACGCTCCGTTCATACGGCAAAAGAGATCTATTGATTGACAACTTCAACACTCGGGTTAGCAGTTTAGACAAGTTGTATTCTAGTTTGTTTGATTTGTCACTTTTGGTTGGGTAGACCAGGTCTTTTCTACACAGCCAATTGTTAGAGACTACTAGCGTGTTACTGAATTCTTCGTATTCCAGATGTGTCATTTTTAACAGTAGCACCTTCTACGGTGGTGCTAATTGATGCTTCGTATTTGAGTTGCAAAACTCAAAGTGGCAAATCACTTCAGTCTTGTGGACTAGTGAGTCGTTCAGATCATCACGGGTGATCATCAAAGCCATGAATACGATTGCCGTTGAACTTTAACCTTGTTAATGTTCAGTTGAACCGATCGTCGTCTTCGGGATATGATACGCATCATTGATAATACATATGCTAAGGGACCCTTTTTTTAAACATACAGTTCAGTTTTCCATATACGAGTACGGCGGACAGAATTGGTTGCCGGGCCCATCCTCGAATCTCTCAGGGCGTGAAACCGAGTTTTACTCATCCCAAAGGACTGCACTCAACCCATTGTCATTTTCCGGCGTACCCGTGCTCCCAATTCTCATGCTTGCCACTTGAGCACCCAAAAGTCCAGTTGTGACATCACGTTTGACAACAACTACATTCGCAGTCGTCTGATCTCCAATAGCCACCAAATCCCCAGCCTTATTGATGGAGAATGTTCTCGGATAAGTACCTCCACTTGAGGTGATTTGCTGAAACTTCATGAGCCCTGCATCATCCAGTGAGAACGAGGCAATGGAATCGTTAGGCGAGAATGAAAGATCTCTTCTATTCGAGACATAGAGGAATCTGCCCTTGACGTGGACCTCTCCCACCTTGGAGCCCGAAGGTAGTGTTTTGTTGTTGGCAATGGTCGTCAAGGTTTGCTTTAGAGTGAGCGTGAGACAACCTCCGTTGTCCGGATAGGAGACGGCAAATGCAGAAACTGTGTTTGCGAGCTCGTTGCCTACATAGAGAGTTTTCCCATCGAATTCGCCGTGACGTGGTCCAGTTCCAGGTGCCTGTGAGGGTAGAGTGTCTGGTCAGTTTTCACTTTGCGGTTCGTGCTCGCTCTTTTATACAGAATTATGTACGTATCAGAAATAGGAAAGAGGCCACGCCACTGACTGTTATAAAGTTTGGGCATTCTGTAAGTTTTTCTGTAGACTTGTCTATCGAGTAAATCCTTATTTGGTCGGCTCCTAGATCAGGAGAGAGGAGAAAGTTCCCCGTGGGGTCGACGAGGACTTGATGCGGGTGGGGGGCATCTTGCTAAAAAGTGATATCAGTTTATGTGCAATATGGTGGGCTCATGAAGAATTGAGAAAGAAAAGATTTGATCATATCATCTACTCTCACATGCCTGTTGCATTATTCGGGAATTTGTTTTGTAATCATCATCCACATCTTTCTTCTTGCGACACTTGCATAGGAGTTTTCTGGGGTTCCAAACGCATGATGAACAGTAAAAGTAACAGGAAAATGCCTTGATGATTTCTCATCATTCCAAACTCTAGGGTAATGGAGAGTATTATTCCAAAGGTTGGAAACAAACCGAGACATTACACTAGACCTCTAAAAACGAGAAAAAGAAAAAGAAAGCTCACTCTAGAAGGAATTTTTCCAGGCCCGTTCATCGTATACTTCAAAGTCTGTAAACTTCTCGAGGAAGACGACAAAGGAAGTTTATAAGTAGTAATAGACGACATCTGACTGAACCCTTATTAGCCCAAGTCCTTTCACCTGAATGACAACATACTAATGCGCAACAGCAATATAACCCGATCCATACAAAGTATTATGCACACCCCCAAGCGTAACACCCGTCGCCTTCCCAACAAGCGACACACCCCCATTTGCCGCCGCAGTGACAGCCGTCAAAGACGCACTTCCAAAACCAGTCTCGTCAGACGAATAGATCGTTCGAGTCGCAGGGTCGAAAGTCATCCAACTTGGCTGTCCACCCACGTTTGCTGAGCTGTTAGTGGTAAGCGTGTATCCGCCATTGCTGGTTGGTGTTAAAGTCAGTGATTGGATCGTTCCTTGGTAGTGGGAGACGAAGATGTTTGCTGCGGTGACGATGTCTAGGAAGATGGATAAGAGAACCAGTGGATTCATTTTGGAAGACATCGTGAATGAATGCGCAGCAAAAGATTCCTTATAGTGTTTGAGTGGGTTTACGGTATTTATCATTGGGCTTGTTTCTAAAAGGCGAAGATGTTAACTCCTCCTGAGCCAGATTTTGCCATTGAGGCTGTGGTTACGTATCATCAAAACAGCCTCAAATCTTCCCTATAATCTCGCTTAGCACATGAGATTTGCAAGATTGTGGGGTAAAGATGTGCTCGAGATCACAATCTGGTATTGGCCTTAAAGCTTCAATACATCGATAGTGCCATTGTCATTAACACAAAACCAAATCTAGCATCTGACCAGCAGAGATGTGAAAAAAAGATTACTTCGTCTGATCTTGAATGTCGGCTCCCTGCTCCGAATCAGGCGACTGTGATTTAGGCGGGATGGCAAGATTCTGTTTCTATATAGCCGTGGACTCGGTAACCTTCTCACCGCCAGGTTGGAGTACGACATTAGATTGCCGGTTTCCGAACCATTCCAGGTGATAGTGAAGTCGAATGATAGTGTGGGGTAGATGCATGGCTGCAATATACCTTGCTTCACACGTGAGTAAACAAGAGAGGATTAGTTTATTGTCTTCTTTAGATTGCTTGTTGTGTCGGCAGGATTCTAGACTCAATGGATGTTCTTGTCAGGGGAACGAATTCTATCTTGACTAGTTTCGATCAGCCACAATCAGGGGGAGTAAGCTTAGCTCGCGTAGCATTCTGGGATTTTGGGAAAAAATTCGTGATAGTTGGTTATTCTAGGCTGACGTTACCGAAAGTCCGAAGGATATGAGCTGTTGTTGTCACAAGGGCTTTTGGACCAGTAGAGCTTATACGAGAGTACAAATTTTGTGGATTATTTCATTTAAAAACTGTTTGTTTGTGCATATTTACTCTGAACCGATAGCTACGCGAAGGGGGTATGGATGGATGACAACTTCGTACACACAAATGAAGAAGCCAAGACTGCCCACCAGTTCTTGTTGTGGCTTTTAGCAAGAACACCCTCATCTTTTACACCAAATGGTTTGCAAATTTTTCACAATGTCTTCCAGAATGTTTCTCACAATACTATTGTTATTGTTTCCTGCCGCTATCAATGCTGCTCCCATGGCAGCGATTGACACCTGTCTATCAGCAGCAAATGTTCCCCAAATCCTGACAACAAACTCGCAATGGTCGCAGACAATCAAACCATTCAACCTTCGTTTACCATATACACCCGTCGCTGTTATACAGCCAACGACCATTTCACAAATCCAAGCGGCTGTTTCCTGTGCTGCTGCCAACAAGATACTCGTCTCCCCAAAATCTGGAGGTCACAGCTATGCTTCACATGGACTTGGGGGTGAAAATGGACATTTGGTCGTAGATATGAAGCTTTTCAATAATGTCACAGTTGACAGTGCAACTGGGATCGCAAGTGTTGGTGTTGGTGCAAGATTGGGAAATGTGGCTCAGTCGTTGTATAGTCAAGGCCAACGTGCTTTTTCTCACGGAACTTGTCCTGGGTATGTCATGTCTTCAGAAGTACTGGAGTATTTGCTAACCAGCTTTCAGTGTGGGAGTAGGCGGTCATGTTGTGGGAGGTGGATATGGTTACAGCTCTCGAACACGAGGACTAGCATCAGACGCTCTAGTTGAAGCAAATGTAGTCCTGGCAAACAGCTCAATCGTCACAGCATCCGCAACACAAAATCCAGACTTATTCTGGGCCATCAGAGGAGCAGGAGCATCATTCGGGATCATAACCACGATGAAATTCCAAACATTTGCGGCTCCCTCGAATAACATCGTCTTCAACTACGGCCTAAACTTCAACCAACAACAAATGCGGAATGCTTTTGCTGCATTGCAAGATTACGCCAATGGCACCGCACCTCCAGAGATGAATCTGAGGATCATGATTAATCCGTATAGTGTTTCTTTGATGGGTGTTTACTATGGGACACAGGCTGCTTTTCAGAATGCCATCCAGCCTTTTCTGACGAAGATTGGGGTTTCCGGTGGGCAGGTATCGCAGAAGGGGTGGATTGACACCTTGACTACTTATGCGTACGGGAGTTTGTCGACACCATTAAATTATGATGTTCATGAGACTTTTGTATGTCTGCACTATTTATTCTCTTGGGACCACAGACGAATCAGAGCTAATGATATAACGACTTTTAGTTTTCCAAGAGCTTGATGACTGAAAGGTTGACCGATGCTGCTATGGATGCTTTCTGGGCATATTGGTATAACACAGCCCGTTCGATTTCCAGAGTAAGCACCGTTGTCTTCACTTAAAAACCGGCATTCATGATGTGGCAGTCGTTTCTCATATTACTGTATTATCACATTAGAATCCCTCTACCTTCTCTGTAGCTCCAAACGGCACATCACCTAACATCGACCCTTTACTACAGGACTGGTACCTTATCCTAGATCTCCACGGCGGCGTCAACTCCACTATCACAAAACTTGGAGTAGATTACTCATCCTACGCCCACCGAAACGCCTTGATAAAATACGAATTCTATGACCGCGTAAACTCGGGGAGTTATCCTAGTAACGGGTTTGATTTCTTGAATGGTTGGGTAAATAGTATTGCTAACAACAGTACGTATCCATATCTATAAAATTCAGAATGAAAGCCAGAATTAAATTTGGTATGGAGGCAGGTAGAGAGTACTAGCTGACGAGATGACTAGTGAAAACCACAACTTTTGGCTCGTATATCAATTATGCTGACCCTACTCTCTCGACGACTCAAGCGCAGACGCAATATTGGTTGGGTCATTATCAGAGACTGGCGGATATCAAGAAGGCGGTTGATCCTGGGAATTTGTTTTCTAATCCGCAGAGTGTTGGGAGGGTTTGATGTCAAGTTAAGTAGAGGAAGCTTTAGTCATTGAGAGGCGAGAAGGGCAGAATAGAGACCGGAGTGAACACTTGCAATGAGATGGTACAGGCAGAAGAGCCGAGTCATGAGCTGAGCGCGGTCTGTAAGAGAGGCGAGCATTGCTCTGTACACGCTATCAAAAGTCATTATGTCAAAACTCTGGCACAAGTAACTTAATTGTCCTATTTCACCTAGCACAATCAGAATTGAAAAGCAATAATTGTTCTAAACTATTCGTATAACTGATTTAGTTGTGTAAGGTCTTTAGGATGATATCTTTCAGGTGTGTACAGGGTAATGCCCGCCTCTCTTGCAAGTGGTTGATATATGTATTGCCTCGAGTCCATCACTAAACACACGAAGAGCCACCGTCCATGGCTAAGTAACTTCACTCATTGAGTAATTCTGGGCCCCCATCACCTTCCCTCCTAGCTAACCTTGAACTCAGAGAGGGAAGATAGGGAAGGAGCGTTTTCATCTCTCGCATGAGACCAGCGAGAGCCAGGAAGAGTTCATCCCCTTCCGCCTGCCCCTTCCCGTCTCGGTAGAGGTGGTGTAAACAAGCGAGGTCCACCTGCAAATTATTCCAGGTTGCATGTAAAAGAAGAATTGCACAGCCACTTCCATCTTTGAACGTAAGATGCAATAGTCTTGCATACTCGGGTAGGTAGAAGATAAATTGTATCGCCCATTTCGAACCGCATCCGTCACATCAAAGATTCAAGAGCAGTAGATACAGGACGGAAATTTCGTCTACCGTCCAACAAATGAGACGCCTACTGAAAGGCATCTCCCACGCGCAATTCCGTAGCTGGAGCAGAGTTGCGCAGTTGGGTCGAACGGTTGAGGAGAGAAAAAAAAGTCGGCCCAGAAATTTCTGTTTTGTCTCTTCCAGCCTCGCTACCTATTTAGGCTTAGTGTGTGGACCTAAACCACTTCCGAAGCCCGCTAGCCCCACCCAACATTTTTCTTAAGAACTCTGTTTCTGCAAACCTCCGTATGGAAATGGAATCCTTAGGCGACACCAAGTGGGATGTTGTGATTGAAGGGACCGGCCTACAGCATTCTTTGCTTGCTCTGTGAGCTTCGTCCTCGTCTGCAAATACGATGATCCAGTCTGACTGACGCAGCCTGCCTTGAAGAGCTTTGTCCCGCTCTGATAAGAAGATCCTTCATGTCGACGAAAACCCATACTATGGCGGCGCCGAAGCTGCTTTCAGCTTGCAGGAGGTAGATGAATGGATTGAGAGGCTCGGAAGAGGTTGGTGCACCCTTTCGCGGCGCTTATAGAGCTTATTCTGACAACATCACAGCTCCGAATCCAACCCCATTTCAAAATGCCAACCTATGGAAGGCAGCAGCCGACGCAGAGTCGGACGAGACTCCCAAGCTCTCTTTCTCTCGAGCCTATACTCTCACGCTCTCCCCTCAAATCATATATACCACATCAAAGCTTCTCTCGTACCTAGTATCGTCGAAGGTCTACAAGCAACTGGAATTCCAGGCAGTGGGAAACTGGTGGATATATGGTGCGGATGGTTCGTCGCTGACACGCTTGCCGAATGGCCGGGAAGATATCTTTCAGGATAAGAACATCGACAATCGATCGAAGCGAGGTCTGATGAAATTTCTAAAGTTCGTGGTGGACTATGAGAATCAGTCAGAGGTTTGGGAAGCACATGGCGAGAACAGCCTATACAGCTTTCTCTCATCGCAGTTCCGACTTCCAGATCATCTGCAAATGGTCATATCTGCTCTGGCCTTGCCTCTGGAGTCTCCGGAGAAGACCACAGTAACATGGGCTCTTCCACGGATTGCTCGTCATTTGACATCCATCGGGCGCCTTGGTCCCGGATTTGGAGCAGTGGTTCCAAAATGGGGTGGAGGTGCTGAGATCGCGCAAGTTGCTTGTCGAGCAGGAGCAGTTGGCGGTGGTGTTTACGTACTTGATTGTGGTATCACCGATGTGAAGACTGTTGATGAATCAGAAGACCAACCTATTCGTATAGCACTCTCAAATGGAGAGAATGTTGGAACCAAGCTTTACATCCAAAACAAAAAGGTCGAGGGAGATTCCAGCGTGAAGGCGGTTTCAAGGATTGTTGCTGTGATCTCATCACCCCTTTCCTCGATCTTCAGAAGCTCGGTTGAAGGAGCTCCTCTCGCAGCTGTTTCTGTCGTTGTGTTTCCACCAAAAACTCTTCAGGTTGAGAATGACGTTCAGGAAAATCCTGTGTATATTATGATACACTCGAACGAAACTGGAGAATGTCCAGCTGGTCAATGTAAGCATCTCTATCCTCATTTCTCCCATACATTTTCCCGCATTACATGATGATTTAATTTTAAAAATTACTTATCTACATTGTCTGAATTACTTTGACGATAACTTTGGAAACTGATAATGCTTTCTATCTTCCCCCTTGCATATTTTATTTCCAGTTGGTTCATAACTAATTGCATAACAGGCGTTCTTTATGCTACAACTCTGCACAACAAGAATAGCAAAGCAATTCTTGAGCTTGCCCTAGCTACTTTTAGTCAATCAGTGGAAGAGAAACCTAGCCTGTTGTACAGTTTGTATTATGAACAGAAAGAGTCCAAAAGCTCGTCTCTTGACATGTCTTTTGATGATCAGATTCTGGCTAGAGTTGAAGAACAATGGAAGGAGGTAGTAGGGCAAAGTAGAGGGGATGAAGCGTCGCAGTTCATGCAATTTGAAGAGAGGAAGGGGATGAATGCTGATGATGACGATGACGAGGGTTATTGACGAATGGATACACATGGCTTGGAGTTTGGTGTCAATTCTTTCTACTTGTCTTGCTTCTAACGCTTGGACGAAGGGGCGAAACAATTCCATCATATTACTCCGTTTACTTGCGCATCGTTTTCCTTTCCCCATTGAACCGAGCCGAGCCGTGGCCCCCAATAGCCGTTGTCCACTTTTCGATCTACATGCCTTCGTATTTGTGACTCCGCAAGGAACCGCAAGGATTGATAAGTTGCCACGTTTGCGGAGTAAGAGATGAATAAGTTCTCAGCCAGGTACTACACAGGTACTGTACATAAATTGCGCTATCGCCTCGACCTTAATACCCAGAGTCTAGATTTGTTTTTACGCCAATGGAACGTGGTGGCGTATCAAGGAGCAGCTCACCAAGCCTGTACTAGGTAACATCCAGATAAGCGTATTCTACCCCGGTAAACGCCTCCGTTTCTTGGGGTAAACTTCCCAAAAAGGTATTTGGATGTGTTGTAATCGCTAAATTCTTTTTTCTGTTCTCTTATACTGTAACAGGAGCAGTAGGACGCTTACAAACAAGTTTTCTTGATTAATAAGCGGGCTGCTGTGGTTGTTGGATGGGGTGGTATACATAAGAGAATGTGTCAGTCACGACTGAGTAAAGAAGAGGAGGAAGGGGAACATGATGGGGAGAGGGAGAGGGGGAGGGAGTTGCCGCTGCAGTTTGTCCTGGTGGGGGCTGGGGGTACGGTTGAGAGTTTGAGGGCTGTTAGGTGAGTTGGGTGGGTCTTGGGGTGTTTTTTTGGTTGTTGTTTTTCTATCTCATTTCTTGAGATCTTGGGAAACGAACTCTCTGAGATGTTTTGAGAGGGAATATGAGGTGGACTGACGAGATCTGGATCAGGAGTCATGTTATGAAAGGTCATCATCAGAAATCGAGGGAGATTAAGAAAGCGTATCTGAGAAGAGTTAAGAAACCTAGACGGCTGCAGGTGCGACCGAGGGATGAGGAGCGGGAAAGGGGAGTTGAGAGTGGTTGTGGGAAGAGTGAGAGGTTGGAGCTTTTGAAGCCTGTGGTTCCTTGTCAGGTCCATTGTGAGATCTTTTTCTTATATTTCTTCTTCTTTTCGTCCTACCGCTATTCCTTCTGTATTTCGAAATACCTACTAACAAACCCAATCCAGTAGTCCCCTACGCATGGTTCTCCACCACCGGACCAGTCCTATATGTCAACCGCCTCAAATGGCCCTTCTCCGCTCCCTTCGCGGTCACGCCGTCTGATCGTGTGAACGATGGGAGAAGTGTGACGCCCAGACAGTCTCATTGGATGCCCGCAATTAAAAGTCCGGATTACGTCCCAGTCCAGGGAGCGGTTCTGGATCCCGCGGTGTTGAGGTGGATTGGGGGGAGTAGTGAGTGTTGGCGGTTTAGGGTTGAGACTGTGAAGTGGATCAGGGAAAAGTTGGGGAATGTGAGGGGGGAGGGGGAGGGGAAGGGAGATGAAGTGGGGGAGGTTGTTGGGGCTATTATGACTTTTTGTATGTGGACGGTATGTTTTTTTCTTGGTACTTTCCTTTTTGAATGGGGCTTTGAGGATCTGTTTTGTCGTAGCTACTATTTGCTAGTTGGTGGTTGATACCATGAGTACTGCTCTAAGTCCAGAGAAAACGGTCTTGTGGATCTTCTTGAAGATTTCCAGCTCTTCAATATTTCTGGAATTGCTTTGATGTCGGACTTTCCTAGCCCATAAGTATTAATAATATTCATCTCACCTTACTAACTAAATATTCGGCATAGGCGGGCTACAGAGACGCAGAAGAAATGAGTTCTCACATGGACGCAATAGAAAAGATTGTCAACCTCCGAGGGGGCTTTCGTCGTTTGCAAAAAGAAGGGGACTGGGCGCTAACAGCAAAACTCACAATGTAAGTCTCCATTCTCATCGCCTCAACCAACAGAACATAAAACAGGTTACTAACGGATAAAAAAGATTCGACTACACAATCTCCGTCCTCACAGGAAAAGCCCCACGTTTTCCGCCCGTGGAATACTTCGTCAATCGACCCGTCACTTCAGATACATATTCCCGCTTTTCAAGCTATGAATCACCATTATCGACCACTGGAAACTTCGAGAGGGTTATCAAATATCGGAAAGGCGAGAAGGAAATCATCACATGTCTTAAAAATACATGGACCAAAACCCAATCCTTCATCTCACACCCCCTCCCTCATCCCCCACAATCACACCCCTCACACTCCCCCTCCCCAGAACTCAAAGTCGAAACCGAAACCGAAACCGAAACCCCAGAACCAGTCCCCTTCATAGGCGAACCCAAACAACCCTACAAAACCCACCTACTCACCCTCCCCCTCCTCTCAACATGCCATCAGGAAGACCACAACCACGTTCTGGAAACCATACAGAACGCAGCGATTCTATACGAAGGGAGTCTGGATCAAGAAAACCAGATGCAA
The DNA here is from genome assembly GCA_900536445.1 of Hymenoscyphus occultus. Classification (NCBI taxonomy): domain Eukaryota; kingdom Fungi; phylum Ascomycota; class Leotiomycetes; order Helotiales; family Helotiaceae; genus Hymenoscyphus; species Hymenoscyphus occultus. Next base: position 49,238 of record UNPT01000108.1, read on the forward strand.
TTCCATGATGCTAGGAATGAGGAGGCTTATGGGAAGTTGTTTGAGGCCTTTAGTAGGTGTTGTGATGATGGGTTTTGGGTGCGGTATCCGGGGGTTTTGCTGTGGGTTTTGCTTGTTGGGACTGCCGGGGGAAGGGGGAAGGAGGGGGTTGCTTTTGTGAGTTTTTTCTTTTATTTTTGTTTTTAGGGGAATTTGGGGAAGGTGTGGGATATGGGGGTTTGAGGAGTTTCGTTTTGGGTGGTGTTTGTATGCTGACTCTTGGATTGTAGTGGACGTTTTACTTGAGTCGCTCAGTTAACTTTTCGGATGCGGAGGATTGGTTGGCGATTAGTGGGGCGATTAAGAGGTTTATGGAGGTGCAGAGGTGGCTTAGGATGGTTGCTTAGAATATAAATACACATATAAATATAATATACATACACTTATATCACATGATACCTCAAAATTGATTTGGTCGCTTGCTGCTTGTTATATGTGAATGACTCCATGAGACAATCAACAGAGTCACAAAACCAGTTCCAATACCACAAAGAGATATCCTGTTTCCAAACGCTCTTCTGCTCTTAAGATATACCCTACAAGACAATGCATGATCCAAATCTGTTTTGTTATTTTCACGTTCTTTCCTTTTTACTTCTATACTCTTCACTTAATATAACTCTTTACTTAAACCAACTACTATAACCCCATCTATCTCCACCCCCCCAAAACAATCACAAGCCCTAAAGCTACTCAATAAATAACTGAGCATTCTACACACACTGCCTATACCCAGGCGAAATACTCCTTTTAGCAAAGATATCCCAAGATAAGCATGATCTCGCTACCCAAAAGCACAAAAGTTCATATCCTCTTCGTCACCTAGCCCCTGTTATTAGCATACACAAGACTAACTTTGGTTAATCAGTTCTAGGGTCTGGGTATGTGGCACAGAGCCTCAACAAACTAAGAAGCTGAGCAGCCTCTCACTGTCGCTGCTTTGGGCGGGCACAGAACAAGGTTGCTAATGTACTGTACAAGTGAAGGGGTACCAGTTCTCTTTCATGTCATTTGCTGGCCAAGTGGGCTTTGGACGTCAATTATGGTGTTGGTGTTGTATTGATGAGATGGTCAGTCAGTTGCGGTTCTCGCTGGTCAAAGATGTGGAAGAGAGGTCTTGTAACTGGGAGATGATTGTGAAATGGGAGAATCCAAGGGTAAGGATAATGGGAGAGACTGAAACAATTGATGCTCTCAGAGGAGGGGAGGAGAGGTGAATTGAAATTCATTCCCTCCACATCGCCCAGAGATGAAAGTGATGCATTGACTGATTTGTGCGACTCATGGCGACTCATGACAGAGCTGTCTCCGGCTTTAATAATGCTACTAGAATGTGCCTTATGCCAGTAAATAAGTATAGTTTCTATTACAGAAGGAGAGGTGTAAACAAGAACCTTTTTTGTCTGTCTGTCTGATTGTCTATTATTGAACAATGTAGAGGCAATGGAAGAGGCTTGGAGTTCACAAACGAAATAAAATAAGTTTATGGATTGAGCGTGTTTTAAGAGAAAGTTGGAAAAGCGAGGGAGATATCTTGGACTTGAGAGATATAGAATATCGTTTGTTTCTTTTTCAGGCAGATTTAAGTAGGCTTAGATATTCTCGTTTTGTAGAAGGGTTAGGATATTACTATTCATTAGAAGTTGACGAAACGAAAAAGAAGAGGGGTAGGATCTTAATGTTATACAAGTCAATAATAGACCAAAAGGTAAAAAGTATAAAATTATACAATGGTAAAAAAAAGACGTATCAATACTCTCCTTTAACCTTATCCCAGCTCTTCCTAACTCATTTAAACCTTTTGATCGATTCTATAAGGTATTAGGCCCATCCTAAAACAGAAATCCCAAAACCCCATATCCCCTTCTCTGTCCGTACCCCACTCCACACTAGCTCTCCACAATTTCCTCCCTATTCCCCATTCCTACACCACCTCATCTCATCCAAGTCCTCCCAAACCTTACAACTCAACCAACCCCAACCCACAGCTTTGTATAACTCCTCGAAGCTAGTCAATCATCCATCCTTTCACAAAAAACAAATCCAACAGCTCAGCTGCTCAAGCGTCAATTCTCCCTCGAGCAGGAGATACCATCTCATATAACATCCCCTCTCCCCAGAAGTTTCCCCAAATTCCCAATACTAGTAAGTACCAACCTCGAGTCCCATGATACAGTAAGCGAAAATACCGTTTCAGTCACAAGTTTCCGGATCTTTCTCTGTAAAGAATACGAAGTGACGGACGTCCTCTTAGTCTCACATCGTCTCGCCAGTCTACACTGGGTTACGCTAAACAGTTTCGCAGAACTAGTTAGCTCCTATGGTCTGCCTCTTAGCGATGCGCTAGTATAGACTACTGTAAGATGACATAGAACCTAGCACTTCCTGCTCTTGTCGGCAAGCCCTTGTTACGTCGTGCTTCCTGATCAAATTGTGAAAAATCTTAAATAGCAGTAGACTATTTTGGAGCTTGAAAGGTTATGGGAATATGATGTAAGAATCATAGTTGTGTGGGTTGAAGGGTAGTCTGTTTAATGAGGTAAAATGATGCACAAAATCTTTTGACACAATCTACTAAGCATGAAATTTCATCATTTCATATCATATCCGACTGAAAGAAGATCTTGAAGAGACGTCTCATATTCGTGGATATTCAGAATCACATATGTGACAGCTATCTCTGCGCAATAAAAGAGGTTCTATGATATCTACCTAGAATATATCTCAATCTTCGGCATCGTCATCATCGTCATCATCATCAGTGATAGGTTCAACAATGAGATTACCACTCTTGCCAACTTTTTCTCCAATATTGCCCTCGGATTCGAGGTCATAAACTACTCGTGGAAGTGTAGAAACAAGTCGAAAACCATATTCGTGCTTGTAATCTTCCGGTTTCTCAGGCACCTTTTCCGAGGCACTATCCTCCCCATTAATCAGCTCATAGCATTCGACGAAAGCATATATCTCCTCAATGTTATCTCCTGCTCGGAATTTTCGCATAACTCTCGCAGCCTCTGGCATCTTCAATGCCACTCTTACAATATCCTTCTCGTCCGGTGATGGCTCCGATAGAATTTGAGAAGCTCTCCATCTTCGCCATTGGTCCTTCTTCTCTGCCAGGAGGGCAGCATTTGCTTCTTCCTCTAATTTTGCTTTCTCTGCCGCTGCAGCTGCCGCCTCTGCTTCCTTTCGTTGTCTCGCTCGTTCCCGATCCTGTGCCAAACTTCGGTCATAAGCGGAATCTTGCTCAGCACGTAAATTCCTTTCCGCATTCTGAAGTGAGTGTGCTGCTCGTCCGGTTTCCAATTGCGAGGTTCGTCCAGCATGCGCGCTCTGAAGCTTTGCGAGGTATACGGCGGGTTCCATAGGACCTACCAATCTCGAGACAACGGATATCGCTGTGCTACTAACTTCTGGTGTATTGCAAATCAGTGCTGAAAAGGGGAATTTGCTGCACTTCAAGGCAGTCGAAACTTGGTAGGCTTCTGCATCCCGAATATCTCCTACCCAAAGTCTAATCATGTTGTTGGGGTCACGAAGAAAGGCGGTAACTTCTGTGTTCATCAGAACGTCGCGACAGAAGGTAGAGGTATCGTCGTGTTCGGGGGAGATGAGAACGACGAGAAGGAATCCGTATTCGCGTTTCGTATGGTCGAGTGATGTCGCATATCCAAAAGTTGGCCATGGGAGCTCGTTTTCACCGTGCTCTTCGGTGAATTCTCTCTGTACTCGTTGCGCAGCATCTGCTGGTGATAACGGTCTTCTTCCACTCGTATTAACCCCCCTTAGCGTTCCAGTAGTACCTCCTCGAGGGAATATTCGGAGAAAGGGGAAGAGGTAGGCGAAGTATCCAAAGGGAGCAGCGAACATGGTATACAGGAGTTTGAAGGGCGAGAACATGATGGCAAGGAGTAACGAGGGTCGAGGCATTGCTTGGGACTCTGGTTGGGGAACGATTCGTGGAGCAGCGTCTGGTCGATTCTCTCCTCTCAGCGCATTGGGTCGGCCATTGAGCAAACTCTGTTGTAGGTTCTCATGTCGCGGAGCTCGCGGAGGAGGAACATTCTGTGCCGCCAATGCTTCTGCCACGAGATCGGGACCTTCTCCATCGAAGAATTTGGCAACTGCGATCTGGGAGGATTTAGTAATTCATCTCGCGCAAGGTAGACAGCTCCGCTGGAAGTGAAGGTAAGACTTACCTCTACGTTCCACTGTGATCTGCGAAGCAATGGTATCGCGGCCTGTATATCTTGGTCGGTGACGGAGGTGTATTGCTGCAAGGCCAGCTGTTGCGCCTCGGAGAGAGTACTGATATCTACTTCCGGATTTGCCATTTCTGCAAAGGCAGGGGAGGGGCGGAAAAGTGGTTGGGTGTTTGTCCTATGCAGACATTGGATGGGGAGGTATGCGAGGTTTTGAAGGGGGTGGAGGTGGGGGGTGGGGGTAGTGGTGTTGGCTCTAGCGCGAACTTGACCATTTATTAGGGAAGAATGGAAGAAGGTTAAGATAGGTCGGTTTCTAGAGGAGTAGTAGTGGTGTTGAATAGGTGTTAGGTTGCTTAGATCTGGCCCATTAACTTATGACGGAGTTAATAGGATGGAGTGAAGGCACGGCGCATTTGGTAGTCCATTCACTGCAGATCCGCTAGGCGACCTGCCTGCTGTCTGTTGGCCCCAAGTCCCCTTCAAGGTTGGCTTCCTTGACCTCTCTGTACTTGGCCGGTTTACTCCCGAATGCGCAGGAGCTCACTCCTACCTCGGACCGTCACCTACACCTTACCCGCCATCCACACAGCAGCTGGTCCGATGGGCTCCGATGAGCTCCGGGCTCCGTGCTCCAGGCTCCGCTCTCTGGAGGCTGATGTGAGAGGCACGTCCTCCGCCTTGCCTCGCAAGCCTCCGTCCCAACCTTGGAAACAATCCCCCGCGTCCCATTGCACTTCACCAGAATTCACCCCAACTCGCACCTCACCACCATTCACTTCGCCCACAATGCACCTGTGAGGCTGATCCGTTGATACACACTGGGATCGCATTCCCATTCCCATTCCCAGTCCCCTTGATGGACGACCTCTCGGAATTCCAATCACTGCTACCGAGAGAAATGTTGTTCGCCCAGTCCCCGTATGTACTCTGTATAGCCTTCCCTTCTGAGGTTACGTATGCGTAGCCTCAGCACCGTCTTTGTTCCGATTCTCCTCCTCTTCCCAACCAACACAACCATAAGCGATTGATCGGCACAGCAACGACAATTATGTGTGCATAATGCCTCTGTTTCTGCCATGTCAAGTCTGTTGAACCCAGCTAACCAAGTCAGGCTCCGTCAAGTGTCATTTTGGGGTGCAGCAGATAGCTGAGCGATCACAATATGTCCTCCCGCTTCAATTCTCCTGAGCTGCGCAAGCCAGCCGGCTCGCCTAGGCCCAAGGGACGAGGTGCGTGGTAGTCGGAGGTCGTCGCTATGGTATCAGGCGGGTGCGCTGACACGATGTATTGCAGAAAACGCGAAGGATACCCTATGCCGGAATGTTCTAATATATGGCCATTGCCGCTATGAAGACCAAGGCTGTGCCTTCAACCACGATCCGAACAAAACAAACTCGGTTCAACTAGAATCGTAAGTATATGGCATTTCGTTGTGTTGAGGATCCAAAGCCCGTCTATCCCAGAATCGGCATGAGGAGCGAGTGTGGCTGGGAGTGATGGGCAGAAAAACGTGGGGAAGATGTCCAAGTCAAAAGAAAATGGTCGTTTGGGCTGTCACTTGCGTTCATGGTGGAAGTCGCGGACTAAGCGAGTGTCCCGTCCAGCGAGGACTTGGCCTCCTCGCGGGCTCGACTTCCCTTCCCCTACACGTCCCTCCATCTCGACACCCCCGCAAGCTCAACGACACCAAAGAATCCAACGGTTTTCATGTTCTCACGCATCATTTCCTCGCCATACTTCTTCCCGCACTGGATTCAAGTCATGAGCAACTCGAACAGAAACAGCGACAATGGAACAACTGAATCCCCAGGCCCCTCCCATCTATCTATCCCCCTCCCAAACCCCGCAGCCTCCTTCGAAATTCGTCGTCTCGAGGAAGCCAACCCCGGACTCATTCCCCCAATTCTTGGCAATGGTCGTCGAGGGGCCATATCAGGTCTCGCAGGCAATCCCAAGGGTCCCCAAGGCTTCCAAGGCACTGCGAATAACAATGCCGCCTCGGGAAACCAATGATGGACTCAATGTAACTAACTACTCCGCTCCTAGCAAGAAAACTCTTAATGTCGACTCGCCTTCGTTCACGCCTGCAGCATTACCATTGCCAGGCAAATCGTCTTCTATAACCTCTCAAGCTGCCAGTGCAGCACCATTCACGCCTCGTGGGCTCGCCAGTGGTAAGTCCTCAATCTCTCAACTTGCGCGTAAACTTCTAATATCTCTCAGGTACCGTTACTCCAAATCCCCAACCAGACTCACTTCCCCCTGTTTTCAATCCTGCTACCATTCGAGAATTCACGCCCCAAAATTACGAGCCTGAAAACGTGAGTGCATCTTGCTTCCAAGCATGTTTGATCTTCCTCGTCAAGGAAATTGAGATGCAGTTTGTACGATGGAATCTGACGTGGTTTACCAGAGCCTCTCAAATGATATCTCTGGCACTGAACATCATTATGGAGATCCCTTCCAAATGTCTGCTGTCACACAGGCGATGCCAACACCTACACAATATAATCCTTATTTGGAAGAGAATTCAACTATGGGTAGTAATGGGGCAGGATACTTTCAGTCGACCGCGGCTTTTATAGCTCCTGGACAACCCGTAAGTTTCAACACTTCAAACCTCATTCCTGCAATGCTAATCACTGGCAGTTACAATACCACCTTTACGCCCCCATCGGTCCTCACAGAGAAGATCTTTTGGCTTATCAAAAACTTGCACATGATTTCTTCATGCCAGAAGCTCTTCGGGAGGAGCTACATAAGAAGGCAGAAGCGACCTTTCAAGTCATGCCAAGTAAGGTCTCTGTTCAAATCAATTTGTTTTTCCACTGACAATCTGTAGATTCCCAATTACCGACACTCGACAATTATCATACATTGGTCGCTTTAGATACTAGCCATCGAAAGAGTGCTACTGTGTTCGGATATCCAAGTTGGGTTTATAAAGCAACCTCCATGAAAAACGGCTTCATGTATACATTGAGGCGTCTTGAAGGTAGTTACAATGCCCCACTCTGTCTGCTCTCTTCTAACAAACTTCAGGATATCGCTTGACAAATGAGAGAGCTATTCGATCTGTCAAAGAGTGGAGACGAGTCAATTGCGGGGGAGTGGTTTCTGTGGTTGACGCATTTACTACAAGAGCATTTGGCGACAGCTCACTCATCTTCGTCACCAATTATCACCCTCTCTCTAAGACTTTAGTAGAGCATCACTTTGCCAACACCAATCGCTTCGGTAATCGAGTCACACAAACCGTTCCAGAACAAGTTTTGTGGAGTTATATTGTTCAGCTGGCTTCTGCTGTGAAGGCTGTTCATGCTGCTAGTTTGGCTGTTCGATGTATGGACCCTAGTAAAGTCATACTAACTGACAAGGGACGAGTCCGTTTGAATGCATGCTCTATTCTGGACGTGGTTCAATTCGATGCTCAACGTCCTCTCGTGGAACTTCAACAGGAAGACTTTATTCACTTTGGAAAGTTGATATTGTCAATCGCTACCAACAACCTGTCCGTTATGACTTCGCATACTCTTTTGGTGTTTGTGGAGCAACTCAACCGTACCTATACTCCGGAGTTTCGGGAAACCGTAGTCTGGCTTCTCACACCAGCGCCACCGGGGCAAACGAAGAATGTCGGGGAATTCTTGAGCGGGATCGCTAGCCATGTGGCTGATGCATTTGATAGCAGTCTCCACGCGAACGATACGCTTTACTCGGAAGTCAATCGAGAGGTAGAGAATGGTCGGTTAGCACGTCTTCTCATGAAGCTTGGTGCGATCAATGAACGACCAGAATACGATGGTGACAGTAATTGGAGCGAGACTGGGGAACGCTATGTCTTGAAATTATTCCGAGACTTTGTGTTCCACCAGGTTAATGCGGACGGTAGACCGGTTGTGGATATGGGACATATGATCTCTTGTCTCAATAAATTGGATGCTGGCAGCCAGGAGAAAATCACACTGACAAGCAGGGATGAACAGACCGTCTTCATCGTCACATATAATGAGATGAAGAAGCAGGTCAATTCGGCATGGGCAGAGCTACAAAAGCCACCCAGACGCTGAGGATCTTTTTGAAGGGATTTGCATTTGCTATGTTGATAGTATTTTGAGCGTATGGGTCACGATGTGCCACCAAGTAGGATTTCACGCCCGTTGCAAAATATGGGAAACAGTGGATATCCATAGAAGTCTCCTGGATAGAGCTGTATTATCATGGATTGCTGGAGATGCAGACACTCACAGGGGCAAGATTTCGGGTCCGTAGAAGAAGAAATGAAAAACACTTACAAACTAATCACATCTTGCAGGTGGAGTGAGCGATGATAAAATATTGAGACTATGTCCACTTTATTTTGTTCGTAACAACCATCTCGTGGCCACCTAACGGGACCAACCAATTCATTATCTCGTTGGTATTTCCTGTGTTTTCCACGACATAACTTATCGTGTACTGGTATCTCTTATTGATGGAATTTCTGATTGCCCATCCACGGATTATGGATAGCCCAGCCTAGCCACAGATCTTCATCTTTCATTTTCCCATTGACCAAACATCCTTCTGGGCGTACATCTTGCAATTATCTACGCAACAACCTACTCCTCTTCCTGATGTACGAAAGGATTCGCAATCTCCTCGCTTCCATCCATGGGCGAGACTAGAACTAGGAGGGTACCTCTAGCGACGACGAGACCGAGTGGTCGGGTGGTGGTGTTTCCTTCATCGTCGTGCAGGGTTTCGGAGACGTCGTCGAGGACTAGGTTCATGAGGGCGTCGTAGCCTTTTAGTGTTCCTATCACTAGGGGGGTTGTTAGTATGGTATAGCAAGAGGAGAAATGGAGGGAAAGAGAGAGGTAGTACCTTCTCTTCCGCCGGTAAATTTCACGGTGATTTGTTTGTCCATGTATTTCCCTAGATCCAGGATATTTTCTTTCTTCGGTCGTTCGGTTTGTGAGCCGTGGCCACCTCTGCCTCCTTCGTGTCCACCTGTATTGAGTCAAATTAGCAATAATGTTCTTGGAGTGAAGAATGTTCCTCAGAGGGGTACTGCTTTCTCGAAGTGGGGGTGGGGGGAAGGTTAAATAAAAAAAAGATGGATGGATGGATGGATAGACGAACCTCTACCTCCTCGGCCCCCTCCACGGTGATCACCTCTGCCTCCTCCCCCGCGACCTCCACGTTGATGACCTCGTTCGGACATCAGTGCGCATTTGTTGTTGTTGTTGGTGGTGGTGAAGAAATGGTTGGTGACGTTATTCGCAAAGGCGGGGGGATAACTCGTATTTCCAAAGGTGCTGGCCAGGGGATGGATGGATGAGGCTGAAGAGAGTTTCCCCGTCGTACTGTCGGGTCCTCCGACGGGAGGCTCGGAGACTCGGAGGGACCCTCTTTCCGTCCCGTGTGTGCCCTGTGCTTTTGCGCCGGAGTTGGTGAGAGGAGGATTTTGGCGGCGCTTGGCGGGTGTTGAGTGGGGTGGCCGGTATCGACCGTTAGGTATAAAATTGTAAGATCGAGGTTTAATCGTTTTATATACTTATAATACTAGATATTAGTATAGAGTAAACCTTTATTTAAATCCATCTTTTTAGTTATTAAAGTTAGTATTAATTATAATGAAATATTTAAGTATATAAATCTTTTTATTTCTTTATTTTTTAACAATATAATAATAAATATAAATATAGTTAATAATATAATTATAAAGCTATTTTATATAGAGTAAACTTTATTTGTTTTTATTCTCGAAGTTATATATAAATATACTTATAAAATTCTAAGTTTTAATTTTATTAATAATTTTCTTTAATTATTATTTTTAAGAAAAGTCGATTTGCCATTTTGCGTCGGAGGGTTAGTAACGGCCGCCATAGGTAAAGTGAAAATCCCGCCCGCGAGCCCGTTCTCCTCTCCGCCCAACCTCCTCCTTTGCTATTTGACATCACCACTCTCCGCGTGTTCTGTCAGCTGAACCAACCCCTCCCAAATCGTACTTGGGGAGAGACGTTTGCACAACTAAGTGAAAAGCCCAAGCGCATGTTGTCGTGCACCGCTATCTCATCCCTCAGTCCAAGAAGGCGCGTCATCGTTCATCGCTGAAGCGTTCGACCCGACGGAGCAAATAGGAAGGGCGTCAGCGGAGGGGAGGGAACCCGCCCGGGAACTTCCATTCACCATCCCCTTCGTTGCCTCTCCTCCTTACATTTCCTCTCTTCCTAAACGGAGAGGAGGAGGGAAAGGCACAATGGACTCGCCGATTGTCGAGAACGCAGGATTGAAAAGAAAGAGGAGTCCTCTGAGTAATGATGAGAATTCGACGTCTGGGAGACCCGTACCGCCTGGGATGAGTACGGGAAATGTTACCCAGATTAACTATTTGGTCAAAGCGAGGGCGGAGAAGTTGGGCTTGATTGAGGGTGATGCGGAGACTTTCAGGGATGTTTTGGGAATGATTGACGAGTATGAAGGTGAGATATATCTGGTCTTTGCTCTGTTTACACATACAGATTTTGAGTTTTGTACTCTTTTTCAAACCCAATACCCTAAATCAATTAAGTCGGTTGTTCCAAGAAGCCTGGCGAATATCCTTCTTACATATTCCATGAACGGCATTAACAAGGTCCAGGTGTTTTACAACGTCACGAAAGTTTGGCCGCGAACTTGGGCGCAAAGCTCGTTGGTCCATTGCTTTTGAAATCATTTGAGAAGCTATTCAATGAACCAATCAAGATCATCCAGACTTCTCTGGCTTTGGAGCAATCTATAAGCTGGCTAGATATTGTTACATTTGCTCGTACCAATATCTCCGACTTTAAGCCACTTGAAGATATACCCGGAATCAGAACTTACCGTGTCTGGATCAAAGGAGGCCAGATCGAGATCTCAGAAGACGACTACCGATTGATTATGTCGGGTGCTCCAGAAAGAATGATACCTACTCAACCCATTGCTGAGGATGAATCTGCAGAATTGGGAACGTTGAACATCTTGGAAGCTCGTCTTGGGGTACTTATTAAAAAGGCAGATGTGGTTGCTAGCAAGGCGAGACAACTCAACTATCACCTCAAAGGAAGAAAAGCAGCTGTGATGACCAGAAAACAGGCAGAGCAACCTAATTCCATGATTCCAGAAAATAATCAGGATGCGAGACCCTTCTCACCACAACACGGCCCTGTTAACATGATGTCACCCAAATCTGCCCATATAGAACCAACAACAAAAATGCAGCAACAACTGTTGGAGCAGTTCCTGGCTGGTGATAGACGTCAATCCGCACCGCCGCAAGCTCGCGCTAAACCTTCTCGGGCAACGGCAGAGCCTCCGGTCGGGCAGGTCAATTATAATGGGAATCCCCTACACGACGTTCGTCGTTTGTCTCAACCAGCAGCGCTCTCGGACGATGGCGCGGAGAATCAATATCGAGTTTTGATGGCTGCAAAGATTGACAAGCTGGCCAAGGGCGATGCCATCTTCCCACCTTGTGACAGATGTAGACGATTGGGATTTGACTGCGCTAAACATCTCACTGCTTGCAGTGCTTGCACCAAGAAACATGCCAAATGTTCTTGGAAGGAAATCAGAGAAGGCGAATTGGAGCATTTACCGCAATTCCAAAGCGGCAATATTCAGCAGCTTCAGGGTTATGGTTCGGTGGAAAATGGGGGAGGAGTGTCGGTCGTGGAAGGACATCTTGATCCAGGCTTGAGAGACACTATGCACATGGGCTCAGCGATGCCACATGCTAGCATTGAGAATCGCATGGATCATTTTGAGCAAGGTCAATTTGTCGATCGACGAATGGGTCGAGACCATGCCACTTTGACTCAAATCGCATCCGCGGCAGCTGCTGCGGGAAACCGATAATGGAGATTTGGATGGAGTTAATACCATGGGAAGAGGTCGGAATACTCGGGCGATAGCAGTTCTGTGTACGGCAGTCACTGCTCACTTTTTGGGACGACCAATCAGCATCGTCCCATTTTGGCAGGATCTCTGGGTCCGTTTGGGGGGTCCTGTACTACAACATCGATCCTTGGAAAATATAATTTAATTTACCTACCCCGCCCAAGCCTGTTTGAAAGTGGTAAGAATCGTGTTAATCACCGTGGTAGGTGTAATCGTCTGTTGCGTGTTCTCTTTTTTTGCAATTTTCTAAAATCTATTAGGCTGTATACAATGGCTGAGCTAGCAACCAAGGCCCCACAAGATCAACTTCCTCAATGATAAAAAGATAACCTTATCTCATCCTCTGTATGAGAACTTTTCTTATCTTTGCTAGCGTGATTCCTAAGGTTGTCAGTACTGAAAATCTTTGCTCGCCTGTTTGTTATCATCCCCTGACGTTGAGTTTAGGTCGATGGGTTCCACTTTTTTCTGAGACTAATCAAGCCACAGCAACCTGGACGGCTCCTAAATTGAGACTATTTCTTCTGCTGACCTTGAACTTTTCTTCCTACCCTTCCACACAAAGATACAACACCAAATCGGTCAGCAAGCTTTTGTCTCTCCTGTGCAACACCAGAACAATCCTTCAAGCTCAGCCTCACACGTCAGCAAACATTATAAAAAAGGAGCACACCTTCTTGTCTGTGAGTAACATTCATACTCCTCCAATATAAAATTTCTCATGGTGTTGCGTTTGGTCCATCCTGTTGGTGGTTGACGCCCCTTTTCGTACTGGACTTCCTATCAACAACCACAAGTGCTAATTGAGGACATAGCTACCTACACATCAAGCACAATGATGTTCTCAGTTCTTCTCTCCTTGGCTTTGGCCGTTACCACCGTCGTCGCCCTTCCTGCTACCATCGATGCTCCTATCCCTGGCCGCTACGCAAAGACTTACCTCCCTGACTGCGCCATTGAAGGCTCCTTTGTTGAGAACCCCACTTCCAAGCACTATGGTCCTCAAGTAAGTTTTCTCTCCCCTTACCTTCCCACCCAATTAAATCAATACTTACTCTTCCAGGCTGTCCACGATATCATCGCATGCCAAACCCAATGCCACTATACCGGCGGCTGCGTCATGTACTCCTGGGACATCAACGCCAAGGCCAACGCTTGCTACCTCTACGCCTCCAATGGCAGCATGAACGTTGCTAGCACTGTTTTCACTGACACCGTTGCTCGTGGGGGATCGGGTATCTTCTTTGCTGATCGTCATGTCAGAGATGGGACTGAAGTTTGCTATATGACTACTCCTCTTCCTCGACCTGTTGACATCGCTCGTCTTCCTGTTGGCGGACCTGCTCAATAAGGGGGTGTTGAATGAGGATTGCGAGTTTGTAGACTGAGGTTCTTGGGGTTGAGGGAGCGCTTGTTATCTTGCTGATGATGGGCTTCTTGGGATGCTCGTTGGACTGTTGAGGTTTGGTGGACTTGGCACTTTCTTCTGGTCCTTTCTTTGGTTGATAACCTTCTAGACGTGTTGTTTCACGCAAAAAGAAGTGTAATCTTAAATATGGGCTCATTGAGGGCCTTTGGTAAAAATAGACTGTTTGTCTCTTCTCTGCTGCATTTCTTGATGACAACTTCGTGAATGTGAGATTTTCTCAATGATTTTTGGAATTTGTTTTCGTTTTCTTTGACCAGATCGTAGGGTCTTCTATGTGTTAGCCCTAGCCATATAATTGGTCGTATCGAGTAAGACCCTGGTTCTTCGTCTTAATTGAGGCATTCGATCTCCTCTGTAATAGGGGAAATAAAGTTTGACAGAGACCACGTGATGGAGCCCCTTTCTACGCGAGGAAAATTTCAAACTGTATTCACCACATCAACGAACGCTATTTTAGGATCGTGAGATTGCTGAGGAACAATTGAGTTGGGTTTCCGGGAGCATTGGCTGTTGATCTCTGTTGTATATGTTTTCGAGGGTTTCGAGTTGGTTTGTGTCCTTGAGTGATACGTGAAGGGTTAAATTTCAGATACCAGAACGCTTATATCCCCCATCATCCCACCCAACCCCCAACGCATCTCATCCAGCCAACGTAAACAAACCCTCCCACCAGTCGCCTGCCCCAACCACCCTACCCACACCCTCCCCCGGGAAATCCTCGCCTCCATCCACCCCTCTCACGTGCCCTCCCCCCTTCCACACCCACAATCCCACTATCCCACAATATCTTTATAAACGCAATGAGCAGAAGTGTCAGTGTTCCTACGAACAATGTGGTACCAAATGAAGGGCGGTTGTGAGTAGGCGCATGTCGCACCAGCAGCGAAAAGCTTGGGCATATCCTCGAAAAATCCCACGGGCTGGAGTTTTCTAAGGGCTCTCCAAATGAAGGGGAGTCTGGAGTTTTGCTGGTTTGTTTTTTGATATTTTGGTTTTTGGGATTTTTTTAGGGGTTGGTTGTTTTGGGAGGGGAGGGGGTGAAGTGTTGATGGGGATGGGGATGGGGCTAAGCGAGATTGTGTGGTGGTGGGGATGGGTAAGTGCTGTGTTGTTTGTTCGTGGAGGTGTCGCTTTGGGAATCTGGAATGTGTGTATGGTATGATCTTTGGTTGTTCTCTGTGCGATTTGTTTTTTGGATATCACGATTCAATTTGCCATTTTCTTTTCAAAAAACAAATGGAAGCCTTTACGTTCTCCAGATCGCACCTCACCTCTTATGTTTGGTTACCAGCACCATTTTCTAGAACTCGCAATACCCTACCTGTATCCATTCTGTAAAGCATCCACGCCCTCTTTAACAACTACATATCCTCTCCCTACCTTTTCTCTCCCTGACTCTGCATCGAAGGCATCGCTATATGTCCGTTTCGCGCCCGTCTGCCATCTACCAAGTCCTCTTGCCATTTAGGATGTTCAAGCTTCCACTGAAAGATTTCTTCATTCCCCCAAGTACAGAATCCCTCAGGGGCAATTCGATACATCTCTAGCTCTCTTGCGTCTAGCATACACATGTGTTGGGCCATAGCTGCTCCCAACTTTCGGCGTTCTTCTGTGACATCTTTTTCGCTCGTGATGGTCGAGTGCTTCTCGCATCCTTGCCGTGATGTTGAGAACGCTTGCCTGGTCTTGTGGTTCTGGAAGTGCTACTTGGGAGTTGGGTGCTTGGATTGCGTATGGTGGTGGTAATGGACGTGGACGAGGAGTGGAGTCCCAGGGGAAGGGACGGCGGTTCTTGTCGACTGGATCGAGTTAGTAGTAACTCATTCCACATAATCACGAGATTCACGTAGCAGAGTTTACAAGCATAAGATAAGGAGTGGACTAGGGATGGACTCAGCTGGAGTAAACTTACAATACATTTCCCACAAGATGACTTCAGTTCGGTGCGCGTAGTAATCATTTTCTCTTCCTCGTTCTGCGCCTTGGTCCGGGTGTCTCGCAACCCGACCAGCACGCTCCCACATTCGATGGATAAACTCTCTATCCAGCTGCTCGTCGGTGATTGTCGTCAATAATCCCTTGGGTCCCCCTAGCTGACGTGGATACTGGATAATTTCAAAGATATCAAGATAATGACGTTGATATGGATTGGATAACTGTAGCTCAGCAGGGCGATGGAACTCCTCACAATTCCAAGGAGATTCTTGGTTTTCGCCAACTGTGTATATCAGTACCCAATGTGCAAGTCAGAGGTGGGAATTGGCAGTAAAATGTTTGCTTACAGTAATGGTTCCACAGTATCTGATCGGCTCGATATCGATAGTATCCCTCTTCTCTTCCCCATTCCACCTTCCAGTTCTTGACTTCCCAAAGGGTACTTTGTGATACGCGGATCGCGGACTCGTACACTCTTCTGATGTGCTTGAAGCTGAGCTCCGCGTTCTTGGTTCCTGGCAATATTCGGGGATCTCTTGGCTTGCGCTGGAGGATGTCTACGATCTCGTTGTAGTAGGATTGGTATTCCATTTTGCGGTGGCTCTGTGCTGTGGCGGGGATGGCTGACTGTGATGCTGTGTAAAGGTTGAGGATGGAGGTATGGAGGCCGCTAGGGCTTCATCAACGGCGCTTCCCAAATCATATTAATATATTCATTCACTAGCCTTGTGGGATCACTGGTCCCTGGTAACTAATTGTGCCCTAGTAAATTGAGAGTCCCCGAGATTTAGTAATACCTGACTTCTAGTTTTTCTTCACTTGTTTATATACATTTTTATAGACTTATTTCTACGCTTTTTTCTATAGTTGTCTTTATGCCCCTATACTTAGGATTATGCCATTACCTAGAAGAGGCAGAACCAAGAGAGTGAGGGATAGTGGATAAGAAATGGGGACTTTTAGAATTAACAATAGATAGGAAACAACCTAGTACCCATAGGTAGGGACTTAGGAGTATAGAAAAGTGAAGAAAGGCCGAAGGGAGACTCTAACACACATATACTTAGAAGGTGATCAGTAATAGTACTTAGGGAAAGTGAGTTATACTAGTGTTAAAGAGATGTTAGTTGTTGCCAACTCCCAGTGCTCAGTTATTATTACATTCCACTGGGTAATTCTCTCCCGTTAAAACAAATTATACTGTGGAATTATAAACTGACGTCTCAGTAAAGTATCTAATTATTAATCTATTTGAATTAGTGTTACTAGAATAGCTCAACGGTTGTTTGGTTTGGATTAAACAAAATGATTTTGTGTTCCAACTAAAAATTTGTATAATTCCATCACTTGTCTAGTATTACTCAAACAGAATCTTGTAGACTTAATAGAGCAGAAGGTAAGAATTCGATCTATGGGAATTAAAAGTTCTTTGAATAGAGACTCAAAAGCACATTTTTTAATCAAACTATATTTATTCCATTTGATCTATGCCTTGACTCACTTTATCAAGACAATTAGCCCTTTTCAAAATAATAAATAGGGTTCTTGACCATTCTCCTCAAACTCTTGGTTTTTCCTAGTCTTGAACTCCCGTGAAATTCAACAAACATCATGTGACTATCTATAACACTATCATATCACTGAACCATCTCCCCCAACTTCGCGGCCCGCCTCCCTTGAAATTCTCATCCTCTCTTTCCTAGGGGGTTCCGGTTTCCTCAACGAACACAAGTTCAGACTTCTCTTGGATTCTCATTTTCTCCTGTAGCCACTTCGCAAAATTCTCTCTATGGTCCTTTCTATAAGACCAGGAGGAACTATATAGGGAAGGTATATGGTATAGGGTCCTTTTCCATGTAACCTCAACCTGAACATTTTTCATGCCTCTGATCAGCCCTAAAACACAGATTCTCGGATTTTGGAAAAGATCAAACTTCAACTGTCCTCTTGCGCCGAGTGCAGATTCTGGTCCAAGCACAATCTCAAAACTGTTGTACGTTAGCATTTGGAAAGCACGAAAAAAGAATGTAACTCACTGGCGCATCTTTTTACACTCGCCTAGCAAGGCGGCAGCATTATTTGCGCTACCTCTACCTATTTCGGACCACTGAACTCGTACGTCCTTCATACATTGTCGATTGTGTGCACCGATCATATACATGAAGATCTTCATATCCCAAAAGTTTGGAAAATAGAACGCATTTTCGCCGTAGTAAATGGCCGTTACTTCATTGTACGCTTGACGGCAAGTTCTCGCCAGAGCAAGAATATCCTCAGATGGTGGCAAGGAGACTTTACCGGCTTCGTGTTCCTTGATGCGCGCGAATATTGCGTCAATCCGGGGGGTGTAGGGTTTGAAAGGGCTGAGTTTCGATGACGAGGATCCGGATTATGATATTGCGGACTTCGGAGGAGAATTCTGGAAGGAAGGTTTGTTGAATGGTTTGAGTGGCAGAAGTAGGTAGAGGCAAGAGAGGGTTTGTTGGCTTGTAAGCCTGCGCTTTGAGGCGCTATGATTCTCGTACCATGCTGTTTGGCAAGTTCGGTGGATTGTGTTAAGAGTCCAGTCGGTGGTGTTCACCGTTTACTTCTGATGAATGGAGGTGTGAGGGAGCAGAGACAGGCAGAGCAAACGAAAAATGCCAGGGTGGTTTCAAACTTCAACCAGTGAAGTTGAATAACATCTCAGAATAAGCCACATTGGAGAAGAAATTGGCTTCACTATTTCTTGGAAATGGTAGTAAGTATTGTTACCATTTTCTTTATGCCCTATTCACTTCCTTTTGAGCAAAATCTTGTAGGAACTTACGGCGTCTCCTAATACACCCACTCAACTCTACCTGTACAACATTCAAACAAGTTTGAGTATATTCTTTCCACATACCATGTGGTTGGCAAATTAAAATTACTTCGCCTATGTAGCCTAATTATAATGTGAAAAAGGTTAGTCCTCTTCAACCACAATTTCTTTGACAAGACTCGACTAAAGATCAAGAATGGCACTCTTGGAAATGGCAGAAGCTAGTTGGTATTCTAGCTTGAAAGGACCAATTTTATTCTGTAAATTGTTTCAAACATATAAAGCTCTATATGTAATTCTGAACTTCGCGACAAAAGCAGACAAACAATTATTCGGAGTCTCGTTAACTAATTGGGATTTATATAATAAGACTATATAACTTTATTAATAATAGTTTGCGCAAGTTCCTTCTATAAATTGTATTTGTTTTTAATTAGTATAAAGAGTCTCTTCCGTTGTAACATTTCTATAATACCGCTAGCATTTTCTTCTATGCCCTCTAAATTCTTCCTACAACTCCGAAGCCTCCTTAAGTATCCTCTAGATCGTTACCCATTACCGTTTCTGTTCACAGATGTACAATTTAGCTCGTTCCAGAACACTATGGGGGAAATTAAATGGAGAGGATAAACCCTGAGCGCAAAAGGTTGCTAGAAAGAATGGTTGGGGTGCGGAGGAGTGCGGGGATTGATAATATAATGAGAAAACTGAAAATAGAAACAGGGCTCTCAAATCTAGTAAAAGAATAGATTTGGAAATGAAGATGATGTACAATACATAAAATTGTGTATTATTCATTGCTTGAAGCATGTATTACCAGCATTCATGCAGCCTTCTTCGCTTACTTTCCCTAACCTTAGTAGGCGGTTAAGAGTAGCGTATGCGCCAAACTTTCTCAATCGTGTACTGTAGCTCGAAACCCTTCGAAGTAGGACGAATTCTTCCACGTAAAGTGTGCCTTGATAAACATTTGTTAGGAAGTACTATAGAGAGCTTACCAATTTACCTGAAATATATTTAGAGAAAGCCCCGTAACGTTGATTAACTGGACAGATTGGGCCCAGAACAATTCAGCCATCCTAGCTATCCGTAATTTTGCTAACCGTGTGTCCTAAAATGACCATTATTCCTCGTACGGAATCTAGTACAAATACCCCTTGTGGACAATAATATTAGTGGAAAATCCGTCCCTACTAGCGTAACATGATCTGAATATTTATTGTTCTAGTTATTCGTACTAGTCAAATCAATCCACCAAGAGCCTGGAGGTATGATAAGTAATTACCCACTAATACGTTAGATATTGGGATCTTTTCAATCAAAGTACGCCACTAGAAAGAAGAACCCCCACCACTTTCCTTGTCCACCAGGAGACGAGCATTCAAGCGAGAAGGGGGGATTGTGCTAAGAAGTGATGCGACACATTATATTAACAATTACCAAAATTATGAATTACATCTATACATCATGTCCGCAAGTTCCGGTGTGTGAGTCCTGTCCCTCAAGTCCCTCACCACTAGTCCACTGAATCGGCATCTCTCCAATGCGGCCAATATTTGACGACTCAGCAGCCTTAGGAAGAAGAGTCGCTCCATCAATCGCCAAATTCGCCAGCACATGTGCTGCAGTCTTAGCATTGATGGTAATGACAGTAGCGTTTGGGTTTTCGAAGTTATCGCAAGCCCGGTGGTAACAAGGGTCTTGTTCTACGCCTGTTCCGGTAAAAAGACCACCAATTGGCTTCTTGAGGTTTTCCATGAAACTGACGTAATCACTACCACCGCTGAAAATTGCTGGTGTAACGTTGAGTCCTTTGCTTGTCAAGTCATCGACGAACATCTTCTCGATCACATCACTTCCAGCTGGGCCAGCGAGTCCGTGGGATGATCCGTCCCCGTCGAAAACTCCGAAGAATCCTTTGGAAACCATGTCAAAGTTTAGGTACGCAAGGAGGTTGGTCACATTGGTGGCATCAAGTTGAGCAGTGTAGTAACGGGAACCAACAAGGCCGTTCTCCTCTGCGGCCCACCATCCAGCACGGACTTTGTTCTTGGTTTGATAGGAGTTGAGAGCGGTGAAGAGCTCCAAAATCAAACTGGTTCCACTGCCATCGTCGTTGATTCCAGGTCCAGCTTGAACCTATGAAAAGTCAAATTTCAACTTCGATTATCAGGCAAGGAGTGATCATTCTTACACTGTCCAAATGGGCCCCAATCATGATGACATTGTTGGGGTCTCCGCCCTTGGTCTCTGCGATAACATTCCTTGTGATCTTGTTCTCGATGAGCTGAGTCTGTTGGAAAGACGCAATGATTGTCTCGTTAGCCGAGAGCCTTTGCACAAGTGCAAGTCCGTCAGAACGGTTGATGAATCCGCCAGGAACGAATTGCGCTGGGTTTGGAGCCGACAAGGTACCACCAGTGACACTGGCATTCACGTTGTTATAGATTATCACTGCGGCAGCACCTGCGGCAGCTGCTGGGAGAAGACGACCCGCAAGAGTTCCTCCAGTTGGGCAGGTACCTCTTTCGACAAGAACAATCTTTCCTGTGACGTTGAGTCCAGAATACCCTTCCACGGTACAGCCGACATCACCAGTTGGACCATGGGCAAGTGGCAGAGTCAGCCCTTCTGCACTGGTAGATGGCGAGTAAGTCAATCCGATGACGGGAATGCTCTCACCACCAGCTGCGAAAGAAATTGAAGCAACCTGGGTGAAAAGACCTGGAACGTCCTGGAGAAAGAAAGTCGTTGTTTCAGACAATTTCTCTAGACGTTCAACGATGAAATCGACAGATGCATCGTAACCTGGGAAACCAAAAGCTCGGTTGCCACCGTTCGCGTAGGCAATATCTTCAAGTCTCTTGAGGTTTCCCATCAATCTAATATTGTTAGCAGGTAATGGAGTGCATCGGGTGCCATCAAGTTTGCATACCCCTCCTCGGTAATATCATTCTGAAGTCTCTCCGAAGTGACAAATTCGGGCTCAGAAGGAGGTGTTGCAACTGCCGAGACGGACAGGCATGCTGCGCCAAAGGAGAAGGATTGAATGAACTTCATCTTGTTGGTAGAAGGACGTGTGGTTTAGAAAACATTTTCGAGTCGAGAAGTTGGGATTATATATAAAAGAGTGTGTGTGTTGTGTGCTCATTGAGGGGCAAATGTCCATGATAGGCAGCTCATCGCAAATACAACACTCTTCAATGCCAATTCTCTTATGACCTTCTGGAAAAGTATTAAGGTTGCGGGGTGGAGCATAAACAAGAAGGATAAAAGCCCTGGATGGCATTTAAATATCTTGGCAGCCTGTAGCCAAGCTTTCTTGGCTTTGGGAAAGGCCTTCGTGCAGGCTGTATTCTGGCGCCATAGGGCCAATGAAAATGTCATTTACAGTACTTCGTAGAAAAATAAAGTGATATCTTGCGATATTAATTGTTTGAACCAGGAGTTACAAATTCATATCATAACGGTGGATTCCTCCAATGGTATCTCGAGTTGGCTGGATTGCCCTAAAGGTGGAAAATTATATCGCCACGTGATTTCATATGTACAGTACAGTATCTGGTGGTATCAAAAGAAAGAAGATTCCGGTAATCCGGATATGATCTTCATCTCTTAATGCAAATCCTTATCCACAAAACAATGCTT
The DNA here is from genome assembly GCA_900536445.1 of Hymenoscyphus occultus. NCBI lineage: Eukaryota > Fungi > Ascomycota > Leotiomycetes > Helotiales > Helotiaceae > Hymenoscyphus > Hymenoscyphus occultus. The sequence goes on from UNPT01000108.1 coordinate 71,205, forward strand.
GAGTCAAAAATGTCTTACAGTGTACTCAAGTCAACTTACTGACTGAGAAACAAACAAAGTCTTTCTTATCTAGGATATTCTTCGTCATGGTTGATGTATCGGAAAGACCGAATTCAAGATCGTGAGAATGGAAAGTATTCAGAAAATGCTATTGGTTCTGTGAACCTACACGTACCCCGAGGCTCGAGCTTTCTCAGTTGATGCAGTTTATGACCCAACTTCAGTATCTTGCTCAACAATATACTGGTTTCAGAAGCCAGTGAGGGTGTAGTCTACCAATGTTTTGATCCCACCTGATCGAAATATGTGAATTCCTTGTATTAAATTGTTTTAAGTTCTCGCAAGATCTTTGGCTCGGATGATCATGTTTGTCCTGTGTTCGTTTCGTGGAAGTCTTTAAGAAAGTTTTCTTATGATCCTGTCGGCCAAAGTGGCGAGAAAAGCCCTCGCCCCTTGCAGGGGTGGTTCTCGTCCTCTTCGAGCGGTCGACTGCATGATCATTCTCACGTAGAGAATAGCTTTCTGGGACCGAGTGTTTCTTGGTGGTTTTTAATAACTCGAACCCATTGTTGTATTCATTCTTCCTTGATTAGCTCGGCTTTACGGTATTGGAACTGATTTAGGTGGTTGCCCGTCGCCACGGAGTTCAAGGGTATATTTGAAATGCTGAAAGGATTGCCAGAAGTGGCCTCCTATAACATACTCAAGGTAATAACAGCGCATTAGCCCGTTACTTTCCTCTTCGGCTCTGGTATATTCTGTCCACCGATTATAGAACTGTTTATTTTGACGCAGAACTGGAGAAATGTGTGGTAGGTATATTGACATATAGTACACTAATCACTTTGATTGAATCAAGTTCACCTACTTGAGCTTTGTAAAACATCATCCGGTTATATAATACTAATATCGGGAGATATAAATTTAGTATTTATATTAAACGTGTTTGTTTAAAAATGTTATTTTGCTTAAAAATGTTATTTGAGAAAAGTCAAACAAGTCAATCTTGTGAATCAAATATGTGTCTATAAACAATCATTCAATTCCACAATTAGCATGTAATTTATATTAGCTCGAATTCTGCCTACGTAAACGGTTACATCGCTTGGTTATGTTTCTTTGAATTTCGTGGCTTTATCGTTGAAGGGTAATAATGACAATGGAAGCTACTCGTCACTAGTTTAAAATACACCATTTTGAGATTACGGGAGCCTTAGGCGAATGGCTTGGTTGTATTCTGCACAGTCGAGACAGTCACTTCGCCCCAGTGTAACAATCCCATGTGATTCTCAATTATTCACCATCATCCCTCTTATACTTTTACTCTGAGAACGCTAAAGCATAAACAGTTTTTAGTTCAAACAGTTATTGTGTCTTGTTATTCTTTATTTCATCTGCTTACTATTACTTTTCTTTTATATAGGAAAAAGAATAACCTGATATTAATTCATTATCTGCTACATCGAACATATCACAACTACCATTAGGTGCTAGGCTGGTCTGTGGAAGTACATTTCTTTTGAAACCTCAAACTAGGTTTTCCCTCGATATTCAAAATTGTGCAGAATACGCTCTTCGCTTTCACATCGCTGAGGTGAAAGTTTTCCCAGCTCAACATCAGTTGATGGTGCGGATTTGGATGTCCATTACTTTTTTCCCGCGTGGCTACTCGTCGCGTAGTACGACTCTTCGCCGGATATCTGCGATCTGCCATTCATTGGGAAGATTGCTGTTATGACTCCTCGAAAGGGGATCTTGCACATAGGGAGGCATGCACAAATAATGCCGATGTTTGATTCGATGATCGTCCACATGGAAGAGGCGATGTCATCTGGTACTTTCAGTTAATCGAATCCGGCAATGTGAGTCTACCAGGAGCATGAAGAAGGGGAGCAATATACACGTAGTGTCCATACTAGTAGAAGAAAAGTGAAGAGTCGTCGATCGAAGTACCGACGTTAGCACTACACTTTTTACGAATTAGTTTAAATCCCCGTTCAATCGGCATGACTTACAATCCTCCCAGCGCAAAAATAAGAGCCAAAGCCACTTTATGGGGTTTTTCCAACTTCAGAGAATAGACCAGTGGCATCGGTAATGCCAGTATGATAATATCTGTTACAATAGAGAACCCCGCATTTGCAAACCAATTTGCTGTAATGTTGATACATGATCCTTGGGTTGTTTTATCCCATGCCCGTGGTATTGCTGAAGCTGTCAGATCATACCAATTTCCATTCCAAATCATTGCTTGACTTACGATTACACTGCCATATCGATGCTGAGGTTGAAACAATATCGTAGTTGGGCACGATTGCAAGAAGGATCCAACAGAGAATGCGGAACGGCCTCTGGACAAATATTCGGAGGTACAATAACAGGATCGAACATTTCGTGAGGTTGATATTGAGTTTATAGAAGGCTTGTGCAACGTAAAACAGCTTGCTGCGATCAGCTTACTACGAACTCCAATACTGCTTTGCAACCGTTACCTTGAGTGTCATCTTCTTCTCCGTTGGGGATAGAGTTGCGATGTGCTTTCCGAATCCATAATCACACGCTGAAAATTTCTTAGAAAACATCTTTCTGAGGGTGAACAGGACATACAAGCCAACATGAGGGCAGACACCACTATAGCAAACGTCAAGGAGCCAAGTATGGTCCAGTCATCAATTCCCAAGTGGTTCACAGAACCACGAGTACGGCCCCAAAATCGGATTGCAACAATCAGAGGACACAGAACCAAAAATACAACAGCCGGAATTTGCACCTGGCGGGCATTGCCTCCATTTGGTGACATGGCCATTTTTTGTGACCTTTTGGTCTTTGTGCTACGAAGGAGTCATGAGAAGATATATAATAACCCGGATGACTCTCACCAAGGGGGATGTGTTTCTATTGCTCCCAAAATTCCGCAAATCAACTCATTTCAAGAACCAATCGCAGCGCCAATGCAACATTTTCAAGAGGTATCTTTCCGCGCAGGTGCATATTTACACGTGTTTACTCTGTCTGTTTGATAAACCCTGCGTAAGGAGGTCTCCATTACGACTAAGGAGTACAAGATCTTCGCTATTTCAATAATTTTCTCCAGCAAGGAGGCCGGAGGTCTAACCTCACAAGGGATGTGTTGAACTTTCAAAAACGTTCATAAGGCTGTCATTTGAGTGATGTAGGTCGTTGCGATATGAAATTGTGGCGTTATACTCGAGTATACAGCGTTAATTAATGACGGGTCGCGGGGCTGTAGCAGGCCAGATTGGCTGAAAGGATGCAAGGTCGCAAGTGTGTCCGGCTATCCACCTATCAAAATCGGCTAGTATTACTACGCTGGGATAAGCTGTACATTTATGGAAAAACCACCAAAGCCACCAAAGCCACCAGAGCTCGAAGGTCACTGTGGCAACTCCGAGAAAAACATCCGATAGGGTAAACATCCGATAGGGTCGGTAAAGGAGTTGAGACACTTCCTTAAACTATTCCTGATCTTCGTCAGGAAAATCAGTGGAGGTAGTGAGTATGAAGGATATATGACAGCAGAAGTTTTTGTTTTTCATCCAGAGATGGTGGGTTCAATTCTGTCTTCCAATGATCCCTGGGTGATCGCACTATGGCTTTTTCTTCTAAGCCTGGAAGTCCACATGGCTTATTTTTCGATCAATCAACAAAATACAACACGGCTATCAACTTTACGCTATTACTGGACACGGATTTTGGTTAGAACATTCACATCTCATGCTTCTTTACTACAAGAATCTAGTACTGGACACGTATTTCGACTAAAACATTCACACCTCATGTTTCTTTACTCCACGAACCTAGTACTGGACGCTTATTTCAGTTGAAACTTTCACACCTCATGCTTCTTTACTCTACAAACTTGAATCAGGATTCCCAACTCGAAGGAGAGACGACACCATGGCACCAATCGACATCGAAATGAACCCTATAGACATGGAAACTGAAAAGATACCCGCCCATTCGGTCGAAGAGAAAGATCCTATTGTTTTCAAAAGCGAAAACGCTCACATTGAGCTCTCCCTGGCTTCCGAGAAACGTTTGGTTAGGAAATGTGATTTGAGAGTCGCGCCAGTTCTCTTTTGCTTGTATATGCTCTCGTTTCTCGACCGTATCAATATTGGAAACGCGAAAATCCAAGGCCTTCAAAAGGAGCTAAAACTCAGTGGCTCACAGTACAATATCGCCTTGCTAATTTTCTTCGTTCCTTATATCTTACTCGAAGTGGGTTTCCTATACTTTATACACGTGCCGATAGTTCTCGCTGATTCCGTCAAGGTTCCCTCGAATATCGCCATGAAGAAAGTCAGACCCAGTACTTGGTTGTCTGGTCTTGCGTTTTGTTGGAGTACGATACTTTTGTGCTTTTCGCTCCATATGCTGATGTAGCCTAGGTATCGCCGCGATGTGCCAAGGGTTTGTTACCAACTATGCTGGGCTGGTTATCTGTCGATTTGTTCTTGGGATCTTTGAAGCTGGTACCTTCCCGGGTAATTATCATTTTCCCTCTACGTATTATAATGATTTTCGTAGGTTGCGTATACTTGATAAGCTTCTATTATAAGAGAATGGAGCTGCAAAAGAGGTTTGCGTTTTTCTTCTGCTCGGGATTTGTTGCTGGGGGGTTTTCTGGTCTACTGGCTTTTGCTTTGGTTAAACTCGACGGATATGGAGGTTATTCGGGCTGGAGATGGTACAGTAGGAAACCTCTCATGGGAACTATCTTCTAATATTCTTACCAGGATCTTCATCATTGAAGGCCTGGCAACCATAGCATATGCTATCCTCGCCAAATGTTTTATCGTTGATTGGCCCGAAACTGCAGCTTTCTTGACTGCAGAAGAAAAGCTCTTACTTTCAAGACGTCTCGACGATGACAGGGGAAACGAATTTGCGCGAATGGATCGGCTAGACAAACATAGCTTCAACCGTATCATGAAGGATTGGAAGATCTGGGCTGGGTATGAAACTTCCTTCCTTCTAGTCTGATTACGCTGACAGAGACAGAGTATTAATGTACCTCGGAATATCAACCTCTGGATTTTCCATTTCCTTCTTTCTACCCACGATCATTAATGGCTTCGGCTACAAACCGGGACAGGCACAACTCCACATAGTCCCCGTTTACGCCGTTTGTGCCGTCGTAACACTATCCGTAGCCTGGCTCTCAGATCGCTTGAAGTAACTCATATATGTCATTCCTCCTTCCTCTTACAGAAACTAACACAACCCCTTCAGGCACCGCTATACCTTCACTATGATTGGCATTCTTATCGCCGGCATAGGCTATATCATCCTCCTCGCTCAGGGCCAACCCGGTACACCCCATGCTCTCTCTAACAGGGTCAAGTACCTCGCAACCTTCTTTGTTGCAACAGGAACCTACATGTGAGTGGACCAAAAAAAGAACTAGCGATGACTGACAATATGGCTTACGAAGATAGAACTCAACCTCTCGTCATAGTCTGGCTCTCGAACAACCTCGGAGGACACTATAAACGAGCCTTCGGAACGGCGATGCAGATAGGATTTGGCAACATCTCTGGCATTATCGGAAGTTTCATTTTTATTCAGAATGAGGGCCCAGGATTCAAAACAGGGTATGGGTCTGCTCTTGGTATGGTTTTGGTTTGTGGAGTTGCGTGTACGGTGTTTCATTTTGGAGTAAGGTGGGAGAATGGGAAGAGGGAGAGAGGGGAGAGGAATGATCGGCTGAGACTAAGCGAAGCGGAGGTAAAAAATCTTGGAGACGATCAGCCGGGATTCAGGTTCTCGGGATAGTTGCAGTACCGCGTCTTGTATATAGGCTCGAATTGGTTATAAGAAACTTTGGGTGGCATCTTAATCGGTTAATAGAAGACAACACGTCATTTTTCTTTGAACTTGAGAAAAGTGCCAAGTTCAACCAGGCCGATGGTGTAAGAGAAAGTCACCATATTGGAGGGTTATTTTCTATCCATTAACCTAAGTTGGTCTAAATTATTTGAATACTCTAAATATATTAGGGCAATCACTATTATTATTCAAGGAGTTTAAGTCAACTAGTTTGATTGTTCTAGTGAACTAAAGTAACCAAATATTCTGAACCAAGTTACGCCAATAGTAAAGGAATCACAGCCACTTTTCTTGTTGGGAGGGAGGTTCGGAGTCTCTCAACTATCTGATAGACTAAGGAGTGATTGTGCCTGGGGCGAAAAGGAACATAAGAAACTTCATAGGACCTTTTCTGATTGTCCCACTGGCTTCCTACGCTTGGCTCTACAACTTCACGAGTCCGATCATTTATCAAATGAACATCGAATTAGGCTTTCTCCCTTGTAAACCAAGCAAAAGTTTCTGTGTCTTCCGTCAGGTCTATTAGCAGGAAACATTATCTGATATAAAATTTGATCAAAGGTTTAAGTATTTTCTTGTAGGAACGATCATGTAGAAACTAAACAAAAAAAAAGCGTGTAGATAGAGAATACGACCAATGGTTTTAGATTCACGTGCTGTCTTTGACTTATTGCTCTTCCTAAAATCTAGAACCAAACAAAATGAAGCCATGTTCATCCATGTATCGCAACATCAAAAGACCGAATTATTCCATGTTGTGTGAACTTTACCAGGTTACTCTCGTCTTATCCTAGCCATCTTAAAGATTATCATCAGGCTGTCATGGTTAGCAAGTATTACGCCGGCATGAGCAGGTATCAACTTACCTTCCAGTTCTCCATCCATCTCTCATCAAATGCCTTCTCAGTCTCAACGTATCTCAAATCTGTAGCCAGTCGAATGACGTCCGACTCGTTGACGGCACTAGCATGAATATTGAATGCCTTGTGGAAAACCACATCTCCCGCCTCGTAATTTGTAGCCAACCACTTCCTTCCCCATTTCTTTGAAAATTCGCGTAGGTCTTTGCTGAGAAAGCCACCACTCATCATATGCGCGTTGAAAGCAGAGATTCGCTGCTCATCTGCAAAGTCCTTTGCTGCTTCTGCAAAGTCCTTCTCAATTTTCTCGCCAATTGAGACGGAGTCATTGAGATACATCAGACCACCACCGTTTATGGCGCAGTCTCCAAGTGGAACCCAGGCTGTGAGGGCTGTAGGTGGTCCGCCGCGGAGGAAAATTTGGTCATAATGGATGCCGGTTGGCTCTCCTCCTTTCACGTTTGGTCGAAAGATGGAACGTTTCAAAGGTGTTGTCTTTTCCCAGCCGGTGAAGTCTTTGATGAAGTTTAGTAGGACTGGGTGACTGGCGAATGCCATGTACCATGGTGCGGCGTGGGCTTCGACCATTCGCTTCTGATACTCCAGATTTGAGTTCTGAAGGTTGAGACTTTCTCGGAACGGTCCGGGGGCTACCCACTAAAGGGTATGTCAAAAGGGGGATGGTATGGGGTTTCTGGGGTGGCTTACATTTCGCCAGTCTCCCCCGCAGTATATTCCGTCTTTGGGGTCAGTTCCTTCTTTTATGAGGCCAGTTGGGCCAATAAATTCGAAGTAGGTTTTTCGGGTTTGCCAAACGTCGGCTGTGGGCAGAAGACCTTTCATCCATACATAGCCATCTTCCTCGTACCTCCGACGGATTTCTGACATGGGAGTATCGGCTGGGGTTGGACGTAGTGGCACGATGTAGTCTGGCAAGATGGCTTCACCCGGTGCCTTTTTGATGGCATCGCTAGGCTGGGAGCCCTGCATTGTTACGTCGATTACGGATGGCGCCATAATGAAATGTTGAGGTGAGGAGTAAAGATACAAGATGAGTGATGGGATATCTTGAGAAACAACCGACAAAAAGTAAAAAGTGGCTTTTATATACATGACCTCAGCAGCAGATTAGACCACCCGTCAGTCACTAACCCCGCCGTCGTATTATGTCGATAGACACAGCATCCCGGTGGGGCAAACAGCACTGGCCAGTCTGGGGAAGTTTCCCCGTCTCCATGATTTCAAGCCATAAAGCAAAACAGACATAGTTCCCGCGACTAGGAGAGAGTTGTTTTGTAGGGGTCGTCAACATGTGATGGTTCTGGATGGAGAAAATTCCCTAATTCGGCTAGTTCCCCACTACCACCGACATGGGGGCTGAACATGGAAATCTTCCCCGTTGGGTTGATGCCGGTATGGATACGAACTCAAACTCTAAACCAAACAGGACGACGCGGTCACTCTGTTTTGAGAAGACAATAGGTAGATGATGCTTCGACAATTTCATGAAGTATACAATCAAGGCCCAATTCCAGATTCCGCTGGCTTGGAAGCAAGCCAATGCCGAAGTATAGACGTGCCTGGTATGCGCCTTCGTAGGAGCGTGGAAACAGCACCAGCTGACTACTCTTAGCGATGAATGCCAGCGTAGACACCTGAAGTGTAAGTCTTGTGTACAATCCCATCCCATTTTTCAATAATTGACATGTAATGTCTAGGTGACTTCAATTTCCCCTGTAGGCCTTGCTCAGTGGCATCTCGGTGTTGTGTAGAAGCCATCAAGTATGTTTTCCGACATGAGGAGAATCCTTCGGTGCAGCCGCAGGGAAAGCAATGTTCAATGTTATTTGATGACAAGCAGGTCTGGGTAGACTTGCCATCATCACGTATGTTTATCAAGTCCATGTCTTCGATCAGTCTAACGGTCTCAGTCCAATTCGTTAAAGAGAGGGTCCATGAATCTTATGTCACTTTAGAAACAACCGCACCTTGCCTGTCAAGCGAAACCAGCGAGATTTCTTTCGAAAACTTATCATCTAGTGAGGACGCTCCCAGTTATCCAACGGTGCAATCTCCAGATCAGCTATCAAGGGAAGTGGCAGCGCCTGTGTCGATCGTCTTGTCTCCACATGAATGCTCTCATTTATCTGTTACATCGCCAAAGAAGCCCAAAACTGTCCTTTGGCCAGGTACAAAAGCCGAGTCAAAATTAATGCAATATTTTGCCACTGAGCTATCAGTATGGGTATCTTTTCCTAGAAATTCCCACTTCGAGACCTGCAATTAAGTCCTTACAACAGTTCGACTACCTAGATCAGTATAGACACTTCTCGACTGTCGTTATCCAAGCTGCTGCTACTTCACCCGCCCTGTACTACGCCATCCTGGCTATCTCATCGAAACATCTCAGTCTGGTTCAGAACTACGATCGTTACATACCGGATAAATATCATCAAGAATGTCTCAACATACTGATTCCAACTCTCGAGGATCCTGATATTCTGCTTGACGAAACACTGTTTGCTGCTACAGTAATACTTCGTCTGTTTGACGAAATGACTGGTAAAAAAGAAAGCCACTCCGTGACGATTGAGCTGATAATATTTAGTAAAGGACCAGCCTGAAACAGAACAACACGTTCTAGGTTCCCACATGCTTGTAGATGCCCGCCAACGAACCCGCACACATCCATCCACGGCCCCAAATACTAGTCTTCGTTACGCCACATCAATAATTGAGCTCCGGCAAGAGATTCACATTGCCATCATGACGAATCGACAACCCTCACAGTTCGTGCAGTACGGTTCGGTTGATAGATCATTAAGCGAAACCGATGACTGGACTTGGACACATCGAATCCTCGCTCACATTGCTGATGTGCTAACATACTGCAATGGCCCGTGTAAGACTTTGGAGCGATGGAACGAGCTTTTTGACTATCTACGGATGTGGGAGGCAGCTATCCCACCAAGCTTTACACCATTGTATGAGGAACAAGCAGATCCAGAGAATAGAATGGTTTTTCCGGAAGTCTTGTTTGCGAATGACTGTCATGGTATATAATTTGCAGTTCCTACTTGTATACATGAGCTGAAATGTTTAGTGGCTGGGCATCAGTTCGTTGCTATGTCGAGAATTTTGCTGTTAGCTCAAGACCCGGCAATACCACCACTTGGCCCAGAACGTATCAAGATACTGAAGAAAAGAGACGCAAGCTTTCCTGTCCCCTTGTGCTCAAATACAGCTGACACGAGAACCCAGATCGAGATAAAAGAACAAGTCCTAAGAATTTGCGGCATTGCGACTTCAAACCGTCATTTTACCCCTTGTTTATTCGCCGCTGGCGCAGCTGTTTCTATGTGTACGTTACTTGCCGTCCATCGCGTATGTGTTTTATCAAAGACTGTTGGAATGTTGACTGGTTTCAATTACAGGTGGAGAAAGATTTGGAGAGCTTGATGAGCAGAAAGCATTTTTGCATATACTCGAGATAACCGAGGCACATGTGGGGTGGCAGAGTTTGAGAGCCAGTGATAGGCAGAGGGAGTGCTGGGGATGGGATCCATCATGACTTCTGTCGTCCATGCAAAGGCGGAACTCTGTTAGGAAGAATAAATTTCTGCCTCCTGGTACATTAGTTCGCAGTGGACACGACAAGTGGTAGAGAGAGGTTCTTATTCTTTCTTTAGTCCAAGTTGATTTGTGAAGTTTTCAAATGTTCAAAATTGTAGAACAATGGCCTTGATTATCTTTGAATTTGAGTTGATTGTTTGTATTAGTCGACATAACTAGAAATATCAAGTAGAAAGGCTTAAGTTACACTGACTGTCAAACAGGTAAGGATTCTGCCACTTTTCTTGTCTTCCGACAGACCACCAATTTTTTCTGCATTTCGCAACTATTATAACACAGCCCAGTCATTCACAGCATTGAATACCCCTGTGAAACCCTCCAAAAACTCCAATGTCTACACTTTTGGTCGATACCCCGATACAATGGCCTCCCACGCCTTAATCTAACATCGCTCCCAAGCCAAAGCACCCCACGGAATAAAGTTACTATTCGGTCTCCCACCAGCATCACCATAAAGCTCCATGCTTCCAGCAGCCGAGCTCCCTCCTGAAAGAGCCACTCGATGGTTGACGACCAGAATTCCACCTCCACAGGAAGAACGAGGATATGCTGGGCCAGGAGCTGGATCAGAGACTGCCAAATCGCCACTTCGTGGACCTGTATAATCGTATCGCACAGTCGCCTATACACTTATAAACAAATATTCCGACTGAAAGCTAGAGTGTAGAAAGCAGAATAACTCACCGAATCAGCCCCCGCAATATAAAATGTACTGAGCAAACTTCCCGTCGCACCACCATTCAAATCAACTCTCGTCTTCAGCACAGTACTATCATCATTCTTCCCCTTGACTGCAAATCTCCACCCAGCAGCTGTCGCAATCGACAGCTGGACCTCACAGTTCTCAGTCTTTTGGTCTTGAGGCACGTTGGGTCCGATTTTGGCGGAGATCCCCGGAAAGAAAAATCGGTTTGTGTTGAGTGATGAATCGTATGCGTTGGATGCGCTGCCTTGAGGACAGCCTGAGCCGGAGTATGACATGCTTATTAGATGGGCGTTGGCCTCAGCGGGGGCTGCGGACATGGTTGATGCGGAATCTGTAGGGGCAGATCTGGAGAGGGAGAGACGGAGGAGGAGGATAGTAAGGGAGGCGAGTATGGGGTGCATCTTGAGTGTGGCGTATCTTATGGGCTTTGGGTTTTGATGTGATATTGCTTGAGGGAAAATGAAGTGCGATGTTCGTGGGAAGTTCTGGCTAGTAAACAATGTATGTCTTTCTCAACGGATTCTTAACGAGGACGGGCAAAGATTGTAAGCAGGATTTTGAAGCGACTTATATAACCCGCATCCTTTTCAAATTTAGAAATGGTTTACATCCAAAGGATTGTCACATTTTTTTTTTCACATCAAGAGCCTACGGCGACACCGGGGTCATGCACACTGGCCATATTAACTCGGTTGTTGGCTAATATGCCCCCAAAAATCACTTTGCCGTAACAAATTGGCTGTATCCTCCTCAAATGAAGCTACGCGACTTTGATTGTCTTACCCAAACAAAATAGATTGTACCACATCAGTTGGGATATTCAACCCTCGTATCACATATTAGATCGACGCTAGGCAGCAGTTTTTTCATTCTTGGTTGGTGGCGATGGTGGGAAATATCCACGTTGATTGTTTGATATTATGTCAATTTTACGGTCGAATGAAGTTAAGTTGTGGTCATATAGAGATGCTGTTACCTGCGGTTAAGTGGAGGTAATTGCCAGGAGTAAGAAGCCGAATATGTTTTATAGTGCGATCAGAATTAGCGGGATATTGTAGATATAAAGGTCCAGGATCATGGAAAAGTGACTTGTATCTATTTGGAGAATATTTGGTTTGTATTTTCACGATAATAAAAGGCTTTCAAGTTCTCGAGGCAGTGAAGACATTAAGTTGTGTTACCATAATCTCAAAGATACAAGCGTACCTTAGAAAGAAGAGAATCTAGTATAAGGGAAGAGGCTACACAATTCAACAAGTTATAGCGCCTACAGTCCCTCCAAACTAATTAGGAAGGATAAAGGAACCTCTAAAACCAATGAAAGTCTTTCTATAGAACTCACAAGAAATGTAATCAGTGTGACTGTAATTATAATAGGCATAGTAAGAAAATCAGACGTCGTTTTTTTCCACGTATATCAAACAAGCTTTAGTTGATTTTTATTGGTCAGAGACGTAGAACAACCCAGTGAATCAAATTCAATCACACAAAAAGTTGAGCTTGACACATCTCTCTTAATTACAGTCTTCTTGCAAGTCTTCTGTTCTAATTTAGCTGTGCTAAACTTGGCCAAATAACATTTTCTGTGTGTGCCCAGGATATGGTTTACTGTGCCTTGGACTTGCCTGCCATGCTACCATGAACGATACCCTTCTACCCCAAGTCCTACTCCTTCGTGGGCGGACAGCTTATTTTGATTGCAGTCAGATATCGTTTCGGATACCGTGATCATACATGAAATGGCACTGTATCCTCTTACAATCACCGATCCACCCGGTACCTCCAACTCCAATGCCCTTTAGGAGACCCAATGATTCTCTGCCACATCCCAAAATCCGCCGCGGAGGGTCCATACCTCTTCTCCGCCGCTTCAGCAGCCATACGAGCGTATCTAATTGCTTTCTTCTCCTTCCCAAAAGAGTTATACATCAGAGAAGCGAATCCAAATGGCATGTCTAGGAAGGCATGCAGATTCAACTTTTGATAAAGTTCAATCAGACGTTGCGCTTCATCGGGGTGGACGGGCGTGTCAGAATCCCAGTCTCCGAGACGTTCTTGGATCTCGTTGATCTCTGTGAGAGATTTGTCTGATTCTTGGCTTGTCGTGCAGAGATTACAGCTGCAGGTGAAGTGGAATGCTTGGTGGAGGTGTTCTTGTCTGGCTGCTGCTTTTTGGAACGGGCTTGTGTCTGTAAATGGTTAAGAAGAAGATCGAAGGCGATGAAGAGAGACCGTGGGGAATAGGGATTTATAACAGCTCGGCAACCTTAACAATAGGAGGAGATATCCGAGTCAAATAATCAACGATTCAGGCTCGAACCCAGAACAACCCCTATACAACAACTGAAGACTTACAAGAAATGGTAATCTCCTCATCTTCAGCAATAGGTCTTACAGCCTGGACATAAAGTGTCAAAGTCTCCGAATCGACATAATATTGCGCACTTCTAAAGTCAGCCAGAATCCACTATCTCCAAATGAAGTCTTACTTCGGTGCACAATCATGATTCAACCTCGCTGGCTCCAAGAAAATAGCGAGATGCATCAACCAGCCAACTTGAACCTCAAACGTATTTGATCTACCGAACCAGACAGACGAATCAGCATATCTTCTTGGCTATCAAGCCAGTCTCAGAACAACATCCTAAACCACAACACTACACCAACACGACAACAATTCCACACAATATCCGAGGAGATAACCCACTTCAGAATATCCTGCATTCTCACATTCTCATCCCCCAGTCCTCTCGAAAGCCTCAAATACGCATTCCTAGTCTCAACCCCCAGCTGCTCAACCGCTCGCCCAAGTATCTCCTCCCCAGCCTTCCTCCCCAACGTCTTTGCAGAGTTAACGATCAAAACAGGATTCGACTCCAGAATCAAATCGCCCCGTTCAAGATTTTTCTTCGCTAACATACCTATACCCTTGCCAGACAAACTTTTCGTGTACCAAATCGCAGAATCTTCCACGTCGCCATTCTCTCCCTTGCCCTTTTCAGCCATCGGAGCACGGCAGGCAGGTAACGAAGAGAATTTCTGGGCGACGGAGGGGGTGGTAACAATCGATACCCCTCGTCCGCGATTGAACCCCGCTTTGGTGTAAACACAAAGCCTCTCCCCCCCCTCCCCCTCAAGTCCGACCTCCTCGTTCACGATCTCTCCTCCATCATCAAGACAAACTGGTCGATGGCTCCATGCCGACGACCAACTATCAATAGCCATGAACTTCACCCCTTGTTCATAGCCATCAAGGGCAATCAAATCAACATCCCCTCCCAACGCACATATTTTCGTCGCCTCAACCAGCGGTCTCAGTGCTTCATTCAAACAATATACCACAGCTGGCACAGTTCCCTCCCGCACTCCATCCCAACCGCGTCCAACATCTTCCTCTAGTTCTCCACTCGAGTTGCAAGTGCAGGTGAAAAGGAGAAATAGACACGTGATGAATACCTGTCGTGATAGCGATGAGGCGAGCCGTTTTCCGGAACGATGGTAAGATGGCATAAGTGGCAAGGAGGACTGGAAGAAGAGGTTGTACGGAACCAGAATAGAGAATAGGATATGTTTTGAAAGCTCATATCAAGGAAGTACGATTGGCTTATGTCATAACTACCTAACCTTCCCTTACCTGTCAAGTCACGTGTCCATTGTGCTTTATAAGTAAATCTATGCCATGTTAATCTGTTGTACTAGCCCTAAAGTGGCTAGGGAGGGAGCTAGACAAGGAGCTAGCATTCACACACATATATATATCGTAGTACAAACTAACTAATACACGGTGTTGCCCTCCTCCCATTGCCTAATACCTAAATTCTATTGTTTTATTATATATATTCTTGATTTACTAAATTGATTAATTTATTTTTAATTAAATAATGTTCTTAAATGAATACTGTTTAGAAGTTTTGTAGCTAAATCCAAGTTAGTATCGTTCATGAAACAGAATGTCACTTGAAATTTAGCATTCTCTTTTTTATTAAAAGATCTTGATGGTCTCACTTATAATGCGCACGTACTTATTTCAATGTACTGCCACATTTACCTAGCGCCTTCGAAGGCTCGGCGGCTATATCCATCTATTGGAGAGATCTCTTCTTTGAATCACCGCTCACTCGTATAAGCATTACGGAAAATCACACAAGGGGGATTGCGTTTCATTCATCTGGTCTCATCGCATCGCATCAAATCCTATGTCTTCCTCCACCTAGACTAGGAAAGAACCCCCGTACACTCTCCAATAGATTCAGGACAACAATAAAAAAGAAGGGTTCCCCACCAAATTCTATATGCCACTTGACACATATATCCAGAAGTAAAACCCTCTTCTTAATCCTTACATATCAACTTCCGCAATTCACACATCCATCATCTGTCTCGAATCCACTGATCCCTTCCTTCCTCAAAAAATCGTATGCCACCAGTCCATCACAAAGGACCCAATTCGGTCGATCAATGCGTGTGTACATAACAGGTTTCCCATCATCCCTTATTTCCAGAGCAATTGCTTGCTTCCAGTCCAAAGGGCAAGAGAATTACATGAAGTTTTTCCGGCGACATGGCTTGAGCCTCTTGCTCGTCTCTCGCGCCCAGGTCGTATCTTCCTGGGTCGTCTTTATCGAATATTCGTAAATGAAAATGGGGGCGTAATGCAATAGACGGGGTATTGGCGCGGTGCGGAAAGGGGTCTTGGGGAATTTTATACAGGTGTTGGGTGTTGTTGGTGCTATAGGTGTCATTTCTCGCTGCGCCGAGCAGCTTCCAGTGAGTCTATTCGATCCTCGTCGACTTCGCGGGAATCCGATCTCCTGGTGGGCGGGGTGTTGGTTGACAGACAACTGTGGTGATTAGAAATAATAAAAGCAGAAACTCCGCCGATCGAGGACAAGACCCCTCTTTTGTGTCGGCCATGAAAAGATTTAATGAAGAAAGCAATCTGGTCCCCCTGGACTCTATGTGTAGACGTATTTGCGCCGACCCTAGAGTGAGGATATTAAAATGTAATAATCGTGGACGCGTATGGTCGAAGAAATCATGATCAAGTTTGTTGAACTCCTTGGATGCCACCGATTTGGCGCTTGATTTGCTCACGGGCCCATCGTGCGGTCTCAGTGGTGCGGGGTTGGTATTCTCGGTTTGCTCTGCACTCTCTGACCATGGTAGTCAACCAATCAGATCTGTAGAATCCAGCAAATTCTCCGTTGGGAAATGCATCGGCAAGATCACTAGATATATATTAGTGGCGGTATTAAGTATGGTGTAGAAGTACGAACCCAATAACACCCATTGCAGATCTCAGGAGAGCATCACTCTTATTTTGGTCGAGGTAGACGACGTTGAGAAGGGTGAAAATCGATTCCACATATGTAGATAAGAGAGCAGCTAAGTCAAGTTAGAACCTGTTAAAAAAACACGCGTAGAGAGACTTACTCTTTTCACCAGCCTTCATAGCACCGATAATACCTCCCCAAGCATCCATGATACCTTCGCGCAACGAAATGACATAGTCGAACATCTCATAGCTTCCTTCTGGCATTGCTTGTACACCCGCAGCTTGTTGAAGCACTTGGGCGACGACGGAGAGATATGTCTCAAAGTGTCCACCGATGGCACCCGCAATATCTCCAAAACATTGAAGAATCGCAGGCTTGAATTGATTGGCAAGAGCCGTGCTCTATAGAATAGTTAGTAATACAGACCAAGAATATGGTTGATTAGGATAACGTCTCTATTTTTGGCTTGGGAGAATGGAATTGTGGGAAAGAACCTACACGTAAGTTGTTCAGAAGCGAATTCATAAATGAATCGCAGTATGGCTGGCACAGAGGACCCATTGAACGGGTAATATCGCTGACAAGGCCAATGGCCATTGAGCAGAGAGCAGGCTCCTCTTGATTGTTGAGTGCATTATAAAGGAATGGTGCGAAGGCTTCCATGTAGGGGGCGAACGCATCCTCCAGGGAATTGGCCAAACCACTGACGGTTGCAAAAATGGCATCTGGAACACTTGATTTAGGGCCAGCAGTCGCAAGCATATTCAGCAAGACAGCCATGATTCGGTCGGATTGTGGGCCGATCTCCTTTTCGAGACGTTGGACGATGGCAAGAAGGACAGTGCACAAGCTGGTTTGGATTTCTTCGAGGGTGATCTTGTCTTCAACACTGACAACCTGACTCTGGAGTGGGATGGTCTCTTCCACACGCTTAAGGATAACTTCTGAAAGCGAAGCTACAGCACCCAAACTATCGTTGGCGGCATTCTGAACGAAGGTATTGAGAACTTCGTAAGCAGCAGTGCGAAGTTGGTTGTCAGCATCGGCTCTCTCTGTGACCTGGAGAAGACGGGAGATGCTCTCATTGAAATGTGGTGTGAGTGCATTTTCTTGGCAGCCAATGTCACCCGAGAAACGCTCAGCAAGGTTCATCAATGCCCAGCAGCATGAGCCTGCCATCTTTGGACTGCTAGCCAGGCCCTCGAATAGAGATGCGATGAGCTTTGGAAGGTGGGTTTCAGGGTCAATTGCCTCGGAGCAGGCCTCGGTGATACGACCTAAAGCATACGCCGTCGAATCCTTGACATGAATATTCTTGTCATCCATCATGCTAATGATGACTGGGAGGGCTTGCTTGACAATTGGCTCAATGGTCTGTTCGTCGGGACCTTCCATGATGGCACCAAAAGCAGAAACAGCGGCATCTCTGCAGTGCCAATCTTCGACACGCAAGTTAGCCTCGACGAATGCCAGAACCGGTGGTACAACTTTAGCCCCCGTACACTGAGCATAAAGTTGCAAACATTGGTATGCGGCACGGGAGATGTTATACTCGTCGTCGGCGGCATCCTCGTCTTGTTTCGTCAAAAGTGCCAGCAAGGTGGGAACGACTTCCGAGTTTGCCGCCTTAGCAAACTCGTAGTGGCGTCGGATCTGCTCAGGTCTCTCAAACTTGGGATTTGGTTAACAAAAATTGACAAACGCAGGGGGCCATCACATACCTGAGCATTGTCATCCTCAATTGCAATTTCCTCCTCACAGACGGTGCTCCAGAACTCGACGGCAAGCTTGGCAACATCCTCCTCGTCGCTCTTCATGCCCATAATGGTGAGACCGAAAAGAGCCTTCTCCATATAGAATTTCATCAAGTCGTAGTACAAAGACATGATTCTATTCAGGCATCCAAAAGCCCCCTGTTGTATCCGAGAATCAGGAGCTTGTGTAGCCTCGCAGATCACCTGCATAATATAATTTCGCTCGCCCTCATTCTTGAAGTTACTATCCACAAACTCGAGCGAATCCCCGAGGGCATAGATGGCTGCAAGACGAACTTCGGGGTTGGGCTCCTCCTTCCGCGCACCTTGAACAACAGCAGTCAAGATGGCATTGGAGTGCTGGATGAGGCTCATGCGCAGTTGCTCATCCGGACTCTCGCAAATAAATCCAAGGGTCGTCAGAGATGCCTGCTTCAGGTGATCTCCACCTTCTCCTACATTTCGTACCAAGGTGGGCATCAACTCTGGCCATTGGTCGTGAGGCAGTTCAATAGCGGCAATCGAGGCAACGACTTGTGCTGCAGCCTGACCAGCTTGTGCGGTATTGGAAGCCAACGTCTGGAGGGTCAACTCCTTGACGCGCTTCTTCGTTTCCGGGTCCAGCTGGATCCATTTTGCATTCAGTTCTTGTAGTCGAGCAAATTCGCGAGCAGTAAAGGCGTTCTTGAGGGCGATACCAGCGGCAGCTCGAACCGGACCTTGAGCCTCCTCGTTGGCAAGCTCTTGCACGAGTGTGACGAGGTATCCGGACTAGAAAGGAAGAAAGAGTTAGCTGTGATGCTTCTTGCGCAAGGTCGCGAGATGTGATGTGCGGTCAGGGAGAGCATAGCATGGAATGGGCTACCTACGAAATTTGACTGGGCGGCATTTGTGAGAGATTCTTCAGCGGCATTTCGTATCGTCGCATCTGGAGGGTGTTAGCAGATGTATACACTCATACACCCAATAGGCCTCGAGGGGCGCGAGGGAGCGGTGCGTACCTGGGGAGAAGGTGTTTAAGAGCACCGAGTTGACGTCCATGTTCGCGATTCACAGCCGGTGCGCTGTGTGTGCAGGGCGTGGTTTTGCGGATGAGGATGTGTGTGTGATTTGGCAGAAGGCAAAGTGCTGTCAATCTGCTGTGTGCTGGTGGTTTGGTGCAGATGCAGGTTGTGGGAGGAGAGTGGTGATGGTCGTGGTGGGCGAGGTCTTGAGGAGGACTCAGGACTCTTACTACTGTCAGAAGCGAATTTCTGCCCGCTGAGGTTGAGGTTGGGGGGTCGTCCAAGGCTGTTGTTTATTATGATTGGTAGATGTCGCTTGACCAGGTGCAGGGAAGGCAGGACTGTCAACCCAACTCGGCCTCAGGAACAGTTGTAGTCGAGGACTTGACAAAGGAGCGTAGATGTAGAAGCAGAAGGACAGACTTGACTTTCGATGGCGGCCAGACTTTGCGGAGGCAGAGACAGAGGCAGAAGCAGAGCCTTTTCAGGATGTGACTTGTTGATTCCTTCCCTCTCATTCCCTCTTAGCGCCAAATTCACCGTTACCGTCGGCTCCTTTTAAAGCGGCATTACGTAGGGCTGTCTGCCTGGGCTCGCTGGGCACCTGGGCTAGCACGCTAGCGAGGCTATCACAGCCGAGACATGCTCGGTGGTGCACAATAATTACCAGGCTTCCATCCTTCATCTTCCACCTTCCACCGCAATTGGAACTGCTCCGCACTCCCCGCCGCTTTATCTCACCTTCACCCACCTTCACCTGCAAGCCTCAGGTCCCCACCGGGTCAATCACGTGTTCTGGGCCAGGCAACGGGCGCCCGCACCTGCACTTGAAGGGAAATTCAAATTTTCAATTTCCCCTGAGCCACGATTCAGGGGTTTTTCTGCCTGCACTGCTTACCTATGCTAATTACTAACTGGCCGCTTCATGTCATGAATAAATGTCTTCCATTCATGACCGAGTATAAGCAATCTGTATTTACTTTTTTCCCCTTTGCAGTCCCAACCTTGATCATCAACCTAAGAGAGGAAGGCTGAAACTAAATTACCCCTCCATCATCCCCCCATGGCTCGTCCCGCAACGCACCGCACCCACCCCGCAATAGCCTGCAAGTAGCGCATGGAGGGGGAAAAAACTGTACTTGCCTTGGAAAGTCATTGCTTTGTAAAGATCCATCCCTCCTTCCCTCCCTCTCCCTCCCCTTACATCCCATTCGCTTTTGCCTCGAGAACACTCACAACACTTGGAGCATCCGGCCCACTCACCGGCGCCCCATTTGGCTTTGGCACGGATATACCTCCATTTCTTAACGGGCTTCCACCATTGACATTGAACTCTTGGCTCAACGTCGGTCCGTGTTTGCCTCGGAGTAGTAGTGGCGTATTTGGTCGAGTAGCAATGAACTATGAACAAGTCAGCAAGAAAAGACCAACATTGGAAACTTGCTGTACTCACATTGCTTGCTGCGCTCAGCAAAGCAATCAAAGAACTCTGCACCACATCTTCGTGCACCCCCACACCCCAAACCTTTTGATTGGATCCTGTTGCCGTACACTCGACATATGATGCAGCTTTGGAATCTCGTCCGGCTCCAATGGAATGCTCTACGTAATTCGCTACATCTAACTCGATGCCTACCGATGACAAGGCGTTGGCTAAACTGGAAATAGGACCGTTGCCATTTCCTCTAAGCTTGTGTTCTTGTCCATCGATGGAGATGACCCCCTCGAAGATCCTCTTGAGATTCTTCGTGTCTTGTGTCTTACCGGGTGCGGGAGGTGCTGGTGACACGGATCGATCAAAAGTAATGGTGTAGTCGACCAACATGAATCTTGGATTTTCTTTAAGAAAATATGTCTTTTCAAATAAAGCTTGGATTTCGGCTGAGAGGAGTTCACGACCGACCGCATCTGCCTGTTTCTGCACGATTTTGCTAAAGGCAACTTGTAAGCCCCTAGGTAAGTCGAGTTCGAGATTTCGAAGAATGATCCAGGCAGCTCCGCCCTTTCCACTTTGGGAGTTGACTCGGATGATGGCCTCGTATGTTCTTCCAATATCTTGAGGATCCAGAGGGAGGTATGGGAGTTGCCATTTGTCCTCGTCTGTAGCTCCGGCCTGCTTGCGTGCCTGAAATCCCTTCTTAATAGCATCCTGGTGAGAACCACTAAACGCGCACACAACGAGAGAACCTCCATATGGTGCTCGAGGGTGAACTGGAATCTTGTTGCTAACTTCCACCACATCAATAACTCGGTTCAGGTCAGAGAAATCGATACCTGGGTGGATTCCTTGTGTGTAAAGATTAAGACCGAGAGTGACAAGATCAACATTTCCAGTTCTCTCGCCGTTTCCAAAGAGACACCCCTCCACTCTATCTGCGCCAGCCATCTGTGCTAATTCCGCTGCGGCCACCGCGCAACCCCGATCGTTATGTGGGTGGAGGGACACGCAGATCTTCTCTCTTTCTGTCATGTTTTTGCAAAAGTACTCGATTTGGTCAGCGTAGACGTTTGGAGTAGACATTTCGACCGTCGCAGGAAGATTGAAGATGATTGGGTTCTCGACTGAAGGCCCCCAGGCTTCCTTTACGGCTTCACATATTCTAATCACAAATTCGGGTCTGGAATCGGAGAAAGTCTCTGGACTGAATTCAAATGCCCATTCCGTACCGGCCTGGGAAGGATCGTCTTTCGTAATCGATCGTGCATATTCTGTACATCTGACTGCCAATTCCACATTCTGGTCCTCGGTCATGCCAAACACTATCCGCTGGAAGCATTCGCTGGTTGCGACGTAAATGTGTAGGAGAGCCTTTTTGGCACCTTTGAGGGAGTCGACGGTCCGCTTGATGAGTTCCTCTCGACACGGTGAAAGGACCTGGAGCCAGACATCGTCGGGTGTCGCGCCTGGGGTTTCAACGAGACGTCTTGTGAAATCAAAATCTGTCTGCGAGGCCGAGGGGAAGGAAACCTCGATCTCCTTGTACCCAAGTTCCACCAACATCTGAAAATACTTCCATTTCTGCTCCCCGTCCTACACTCAGTATATTAGCCTCGGTGGTTCCTCTCAATCAATCGCCAGTCGCAGATGGCATACCATAGGGTCGACCAAGCTTTGGTTCCCATCGCGCAAATCGGTCGAGAGCCATCGTGGGGGTTTGTCAATGGTCTTCCCGGGCCATTGTCTATCTGGAAGATGGAGGGGAGGGAAGCGCTTGTACTTCTTTGAGGGGTCGTTGAGCCTGAGAATCAAATGATTAGAATTGTGCTATATCATTGAGAGAGAATGCGGCGCAAAGGAATTCCATACATTGGCATCTTGAAGTGGAGTAGTTGCAGTCGCAGTTGACTTGGGAATTTTCTAGGTCAGGCGGATTCTATTTTCAGCGGTCTCGGTCTCTGCCTCCGATGTAAAAGAGAAGGGGCAGTTATAGTAGAAGATATGTCAGATCAGATATCAGAAATCCGAAATACCACTGATCAAATTCAATTGTAGCTGGTTTATGTTTTCAAGCGCCAGAGTGAAAGTGAATATAATAATCGGATGATAGGCTGAGTCAAGATTTTTGAAGAGTCACCTTGTACTGGTCAGTGGAGGGGTGAGGGATGCAGACTGGGGCCATCAAAGAAAAATGGGGGGTTCCCGGTTGGCGTTGCCCCGCATTCCAGTTTTCAGGGCCATGCTGAGCCATGCTGAGCCATGCCATGTCAGGTCTGTGCGAATACAGTACCAGTACTGACGTTGTATTGACAACAGGGCGTTGTGCTCCCTGTCATGCGGCTGTGGCAGTCGTGGCTTCATATTGTATATTTACGTCTCTACCTGGGTTTGATCAATACGAATATTGAACAATACATTCATACCTAGCCCTAGTACGTACCTATGTAGGGTATCTGACAGCGAATAGCGTCTTCTGTCTTCACAGCTACAGACTGGGTACAGTTGCCCTAGTCCCTGACATGCATGGACGCATTACAATAATACCAAGCATCTCGCGTGTTCTGGTGAGTAAGGAAAGTAGCCGAGAATCCTTCTACTAACATAGCTTAATTCAAACCATTTAGTTATTTGGGTTGTTTAGATTAATTGGACCAATTTTTGGGGGGTTATTCAAGTTATTGACACCAACCTATGCTAGTAGAAGGAAAAGGAATTCGAAATACTTACAGTGCGGTCTGTGTTGGCACAGAATAACAACAACATCACAGGAAGATCAACGTATGTCCGTTCGCTAAAGAATACCTAGTACCAACCCACCAGAACCCTGAATTGGAATGCCAAAGGTCAATTTTGGCATTTTCTAAGCATGTATGTACATCTAGTAATGTAATCTTACAACCATCAGGCGGCGTTTCCTCCACTTCCTTTCTTTAACCAATTTCTTACTTTTCTAATTGAATTGACTTCTCCTTCGTCCT
This sequence comes from Hymenoscyphus occultus, assembly GCA_900536445.1. NCBI lineage: Eukaryota > Fungi > Ascomycota > Leotiomycetes > Helotiales > Helotiaceae > Hymenoscyphus > Hymenoscyphus occultus. Next base: position 94,707 of record UNPT01000108.1, read on the forward strand.
TTGCATCTTTTTCATCCATTTCATCCATTTCATCGTCTGCATCAAACTTGTCACCCATATCCAACCCCTCTGCTGCAGGCACTTCTATTGTTCTCTTGGATACTCTGGTACGTGAGATACGTGTCATTGTTCTGCCATTGATTCGGCGGACACCGAGACAATATCCGTGCTTTCGGTCCCATCTTGGATTATAAAATGGACAAGTCCTTCCCCAGACAAGCAAGTATAAGCACATAGGCTTGCTGTTTTCCTTCTCGGGCAACTCTTTCCATCTTTCGTAGCTAGGGAACACAAACTCGGGACTCTTTGTGCTGCAAAACACCTCGGTCAAAGCCTCAAAATGTCGTTGGAATTGTTCCCCTTCCGATATAGCAGCATCGCCCTCGGGGTGGAACTCGGAAAAAAGGACACCTAGACGTCGAACGTGATCCTTCCAGTCGTCAGGATTAAATCTGTCCTCGAGCTTCTGCCGTTTACGTGATTGTGATGGTGGTTGCACTTCTTCCAACTTCCTTTTGAGGAGCGCCATGGCGGGTTTTCGGGTCTCTTTTTCTTTTATCAGCTTTATGGTGCGCTTCTCGAGCTGTTGGATCTTCTCTGTCGCTTCAGTGTCTCTTTTGTCGAACACTCTAATCGCGAGATTTATGCGACGAGCTGCCTGGGAGGGGTAGAATGAGTCAAGATGAGGTACAGCGGACTGGGAGAGGACTGGACATACTTTAGCATTCTCCTCATTTGCTTCTATATCTTCTTCTCCTGGTTCGCGCATTTTGTCTTCCCTTTTGTCATATGTATCGTCAAGCTTCCGTTTCTTAGACATATTGCTAGAATGGAATGGTGTTGGTTTCATAGGATTTGAGTTGCAAGTTCTAATATTGGACGCAACGAATGGGACTTTGCTTGTTTAAGTACTCTTCCATTCTTATTTCTACCGTAAAATATACTTATTGCTTAAACAATAGAGGTTCAGAAATTTTGGTGATGATACATGATATTCAAGTAGAATCCGCTAAGCGATAAGAGATGCGCCGGACTGTTTTAAGCGAGGCCGGCGGCCGGCAGACAAAAGACAGGTAGCAGAATATTCCATCATTTAGCGGGTATTGCTAAATTACTTTATTAATATATCTGTTTAGAGATATTCAAGTGATTATTCGAAAATTCTAGAATAATGAAACTTGCACCAATAAAATGTTCAGGAAACTCTGCTATTTTTCTTGCTCGCTAGGATGCCGGGTATTTTTACGTCATGATCCCGACTTGAAGAAAGCACAAATCTAGCGTTCCTCTGACTTTAGCATGACGCTCTAACAGCATCGAGGTAATGACGGCATGGGAAACATGTGGAATACAATCTCAAAATCTCACTTTGGTGATATGGGGCTGAATGAAGAAGATTCGATTGCTTTCTAGGCGGCTTCTAAGCAGAAAGTACGTGGAAATAACTTGCTGATATTACGCTATCATTTTGACGTATCTAGCGGTATTCTGAATACAAATGACATAATTATACTCTCACAATGAATTAGCGAGCGCTTGTAGCCCTTGGTATCTGGAATTAAAAAGAAATCGTCGCCCCTTCCCGAACTCATAAACCTGCTCAAAAACCATCAAGAGAACTCCAAACTTACAACATACCTCATCAATACATCCACTCAAACGAACGTCCAAATAACCAATATTAAAATGGAATCTGATCCAGAAATCCTCTCTGGAATTCCCATCCAACTAGCAACACCGCTCATCAATCCACCCTCTCCTCCATCAGACATCGATCCTATCAGTGTCCTGAATCTCGCTTCACAGCACCATTCGATGCCAAAAGTCGATCCAATAGTGGTAGACGACTGCCATCTCCATACGGAAACCAGCACCTGGTCCTGCAACATCTCCGACTAATTCATCCGCCAAATCGGCGATTCTCCAGTTTTCGATAGTTACTCTAAGCAGTTTCCAATTGAATTAGTCGTGGAGGGATGGGGAGGAAGTAAGAAAGAAGCTAAGAAGAATGGCTGTGGAAAGTTAAAGTAGTATTTATTTCCGAATTGGCCAAAGGGTCCCTGTGAGTTTATTTTGTTACTATTTTGTTAACTTACTTTGTTTTGGGGTAAATAAGATAGATCAACTAACTCCAAGGGCAGTCAAAGCAAGTCGTGCAATCAGTTGGTCTCATGAGAAAGTAACAGAGGTGATGAGGTTCAATGTTGAGGACTTTGAGGAATTTGTTACGGCGCGTGAGATGGAACATGCACAAGCTCAGATCGAGAACGAGTCGACAAGAGATAAGAGATTTCCGAGGTCCCTGTATCAGTACACGAATATCATAAAACCTGGAATCTCAGCAGCGACGATCGGATCTGAGGTATCGTCACCATCTATCACTTCATCATCTGTTTCGTCGGATGCTTCCTCCTTCGACGCCTCATCTACAAATTTTGCTTCCAGTTCTAGCTCAATGATCAACTTAACAAATAAGTCTCGACACTTCGAATCGAAGGATCTTTATGATATCCCGGACCTTCCGATATGGAAGCCCAAAAGTTGTGGTCAAGTCAGGTTAGAAGAACAAGCGCCAAGATACCAGAATGAGGAAGACCTCATAGCTCTGTAAATCAGTTTTATTCTAGAGGTGGACGTGATTTCCATTATAGAAGTGGAGAATATTCTAGTGATACGTTGATAAAATACATCTTAGCACAAAATCTGGCCAGTCTATACGAAGTAATTTAAGACAGTTTTTTATCATTGGTGCTCTTTATCACTCAGACCTACAACTTGCTAGCGGTTGAAATTCATACCTGCAATGATTCTGTGATTCTATGATTCCGTCTTTGTATGAAGACTACACTTCCCAGTTCCGAAAGAAACATGCATTGAAAAGCCTCACTATACTGCGCCCTACCTTAGACCAAAGGAGGACTCCTTTTCAAAGTCCTATTAGGTTAAGACAGACGTTTACCTTTAACCCCAGAACAAATATCATATCGAGGATATTCATACCGTTGCTTTACACTTCGTAACTTCTGGTCGTAGGGGTGGCTACCGTTGTATTATCTTATATAACATTAACATTAACATACTCGCTATTCATATATAGTGTTCGTAACATTGCGAGTTCTGTATGTAAAACAACTCTATAACTTCTTCTCGTGAAGCTATCAGAGTGATTTCAGCAGATAAACAGTGTATCCCCTCTTTTCCTCTTGCTCTTCTCTGGAGATAGTCCATCGCTTGAGACTCTTTCAACGGGCTACTGTTCGGTTCTCCTTTTTTTATTTCAAGCCCTCTGCTTTTCTTCTAGACCTGGTCCAACTAGTACAACCTTGTTGCTGCCAAGGACGGTAATATGCGAAGCAAGCATCGTATTTATATACAATACACCGCATCATATTAGTGTGAGGACGATGTCCTTAAGGACGGAGTTCGCCCGTTTAACAATCCGTATTATGGAATTAGCAGAAGTTTAGTCTGCCTCCCAGATAAACCGAAACAATGACGTTCTCCCACCTAATTGTTGTTAAACAGATGACATTGCTTACTCAGGAGGGAATGGGCAGATCATTAGGCCAAGAGCCTGTTATTTTTGATATACTAGTGTACTTCCTCGCTTTAAAAGGTAGAGTTATAATTGAAAACTTCGTGAGGACTATTGGTAGCGGTAGGACAAGCTGTTTTGTTTTGTTAATAAAGCTCTTATTAGATATTAACCCGTGAACATGTCTTACACCATTAAAGACACCACGTGTTGGAGGAGACAGGATATAACAGTGATGTATAAAGGTATAAAAGTCGAAGGTGCATGATAATCACTGGATTCCGCAAAATATAGAATCTATACTACAAAAGTCTATTATGGTGATATTGTGGTGATTCCGAATTAATTGGTATCTTGAAACGAAAGAACATGGTCACCAAAGGTGTTATGTTTCCAAGTATCCTTGGGAGGATCTAGATCGACATCAAGATATAATATACTTACATTTAAATCGGAACCACGTAGCGCTTGAGTACATACTAAGGTCATATAATAATATTTTGTATTATCACATATATAATTCACAATTATATCCCTTCCAGACTCGAGAGTGCCGGGTGCGGCCGTGCGTTCCTAGTGGAGTAAAATCATCATCTACTTTCGAAGCACTTTACTCGTGTGTACATACTGCTAATGCTGATCACAGATACAGGCACGGTGGTAGTAAATATATTACAATTTGAGGACGATTTTGTAAAGGAAAATGGAAGTGATGATTTCTATGAAATCTCTAGACATTTCTCTCTATATTTATACACGTCGCTATACGATTAATTATGGTGGCTAGTATACCGAGTAGAGAATATCTTTACATCTTGATTACCGTGTTTTTACGTGTTGAGGTTAAACGTTCCTAGATTTATATAAACCTACTTTCCAAGGTCTTTAGTCTCTATTTGACCTATATATTATATCCATAAGTACGCACGACCGCACCTAGCACTCTCGAGTCTGGAAGGGATAATCTCACAGCCCATGGCTTTATAACTCTTTTTGGATAAATCACCGACTGCTTATTTTGAATGTCAAAACCATAGGTATTTGTAGTGGTTTGGCTTACAGAATTGAGAGATTGCTTGTTTCCACGACAATCAACGTTCGTGTGTTTTGGTACCGTGCGTGGTTGAAGACCCGCGTAAATACTTTCCCGTCAAGCTCCCCAGACGTCGCCCCGCCACAGCCTTGAATTGACACACCATCCAACCATTGCCAACAGCAAGCCATCTGTAATGAAATGGCAAAATGAAGACCCGCTAGTAAGACGTGGCGGAGGGATGACGGACGAACATGGGTACAATTGTAATGGCAGTCTAGCAAGCCGTGTACCCAAGCAATCACCAGTTCATCGCTTTCCACCACTGCAATATAAAGCCGCCATAACCAATCCACAAATCGCCATCAATCAAAATGGGAGCCAAAAAGATCCTCCTCCTCAATGGGCCAAACCTCAATCTCCTCGGCACGCGTGAGCCACACATTTATGGCGCAACAACGCTTTCCGACGTCGAGCAAGCGGCTGTCGCTCAAGCCGCCTCGTCTGGAGCATCCCTCGCATTCTTCCAAACCAACCACGAAGGGATTCTTATCGACCGAATACACAAAGCTCGAGAAGAGGACGTGGATGCGATTGTCATCAACCCCGCAGCATTTACGCATCAGAGTGTGGCGTTGAGGGACGCTTTGCTAGGCGTGGATATACCGTTTGTGGAAATACATGTGAGCAATGTGCACAGGAGGGAGGAATGGAGGTCCAAGAGCTACTTTAGTGATAAGGCGGAAGCCGTTATCTGTGGACTGGGTGTTTTTGGATACAAGGCTGCTATTGAGTTTTGCTTGGAGCATATGAAGACGAAGGAGAAGTGAACCATTATATCCATGAGTCTTTACATAGTCAAGAATACCGCTTCACTCTCTCCCGTGTGCCTTTAATGCTTCGGCAATGGCAACATGAACCTCCTTACTAGGAAGGTCTTCAACCTTTCTCCCAGTCCAATATCTGTCCTGTTCCAGTCCTTGGTAAATCATAGCTTCTGTTCCCAAAATTACCTGCCATCCCAATTTCTCACTTATATCTCCAATCTCCGTATAAGGCGTAGGATGATAACACATCTCAAGAATGGCCCCCTTCTCCTTCTTCTCCAAGAATTTCACGATCACCTCCCGCGCCTCGATTTCTTCGGGCGTTCTGGGTGGAAAGTTTGGTATACAAGAGACGATGGTACCTGGAGATGCAAGCGCTTCCGCCTCAGCGACAGTCTTCACATGAATCAGAGACTCTCCGAACCCGGCTTTTTTGCAACTCAAAATCACAGCCTCAACTTCCGCAACATCTCGATTGACAATGTAGATCTGACTACATCCGACGAATCGATGCAGGGCGTAAACAGCAGATCTACAGGCTCCTCCACCACCAATTACGAGACCTGGTCTCCCTCGATAAATATCAGGAGTAGCGCCTTTCGGCAGGTTCTGAAAGAAAGCCTCTCGAACTCCAATGATATCCGTGTTAGTTCCAACTAACAATCGTTTGCCGTCTTTTTCTTTGAAGAATATCGTGTTGCATGCTCCCACATCTCGACATTCATCTGTGAGTTCGTCCAGGTGAGGGATTATGCTGACTTTATGGGGCATGGTTACTGTCGAGCCGTGGCATTTTGGATCTTTGAGTAACTCGAGGAATTGAGGGGTGTCCAAGGATTCAAAGGGGATTTGTGACCATTTGAGATTGATATTGTCGTATACCGTTTGGTGAAGAAGAGGAGAGAATGAGTGTTTGATCGGGTACCCAAAGAACCAGACTAAGCCGTCGAGTTTTGATGTGTCTGGTAAGGCTTGTACTGAACCCATCTTGGGAGCCGTTTCTGTGGATGTATGTTTTGATGAAGTGGAAGGCCCGAGATTAAAGTTCTCGAACCCACGCGCTGATGTTGACAAGATTTTATCACGCTTTGCGACTTCGGAATCAGGTATGTTAATTAGGATCCTGCTTCTTTCCCATACGAGATTATTCGTGGATTCGGTGGTAGATGATTATGTTTTATGTATAACGGTCTAGGAGGGGTAGCGGGGCAAGAGTTTTCGACAGGTGTAGTACAGTGGAGAGTGGGGATAAATCCTTTCCCGGCGCTCACGTTTTATCCTAGATATTAGTAGTATAAGAGGTTTTTAGGTTTTTATTATAGTTATTGTTCCCTAATTAAAGTACTAAGAGGAACGTATTAATCGAATAAGTAATAATTTAATAGAAAGGATTTATATAATATTATTATAGTAATTAACTAAGATACTTTTATATATATTATAAATATTTAAAATACCTCTAAAATAATTCGCTTATAACTAAGATACCCCTTAAATTATACCCCTTAAATTTAAAGGTATCTCAGTAATAAAATAAGGGTATATTAGTTAATTTAATAATAAAGTTTTACTAGATATTCTAAGTAATTAAAGTAAATTAAATAATATTTTAATACTAAATTAGCTATTATATTTCTTTAAGGTATTTACTTATAACTCTAGTAATAATACTACTACTAACTCGACTATAAATAGTATTTATAAATAGTATTATATCACTTTATTTAAAAGGTAGAGCGCTATAAGAAGAAAGTAATATAGTTATAATATACTCTTTTTTAATAACTAATATAAAAGAAAGAGGTTATTAATACTAAGTTTATAGTAAAAGAGCTTCTACAAATTAAATAGGAATAGAGTTCTATTATAGAAGTAAAGAATATTATATATACTTAGTTCTTTAATTATAAAGAGTTCTAGAGAACTATTAAATCTAATCTAATAAGTTATATTTAACTATAAGAATAAAATAACTTATAAATTCTATATTTAAGTAATTCTCTTTATAAAAAATAAACGTATTATATTTAAAGTATATTCTCCTTATAAGTATTCTTTTAATATATATCTTAGCTACTATTAGCTTAATAGTATTAAATATATTCTTTGTTAAGGAATTCTGGAATGCGATATATCTGGAGTACAGGTGTAGCTAGTCCCGATTGGGAATGGTGGCGCACCAGCCAGGTGCAGGTGTATAAGGCCGAGCTAGAGCCTCGACCTTCTTCTCTCTCTAGTCTAATATACACTGTTCAACCTGCCCCCTTCCTACTGCTCTATAGTCTCCTATAAGAGGATCATTACCGCTTAGGAGATATCTGTTTAATAGGTTATAAGCCCGGGTTCGCCCTGGAAAACTAACTAGTTGTATAGACTCCTGAACCACGAGGGTTCTTTAAGTTCGCGCAAGGAACTACATATCTAGAAGTCGCGCAAGGACTTCGATACACTACCGCGCAAGGGCAGACACATTTACGAATCGCGCAAGGATTTAGAAACTGTCGCGCAAGGACAGAAATACTATCGACAAAGCTAAAGACGAGCTTATAGCTTGCTATTGATCCTAAATCTACGAGGCTAAAGAGAGCTACTAAACCACATTTACTAAGACGTACACAAGCTACGTACACAAACAATTTTGCTAAATTACAAATCAAGTTAGGATTAAATACTTTACCTTTTGAACCTAATAACAACAATCTATAATATTGAATACCCTTACGTCTAGTCGCTACTGTAAAATAGACGACTACAAAGATAAAGCAAGAATTCTAGTCCTTACACGCGATAACTTTGAGAATTGGTTCCAGCGGATGTAGGTGAAGTTCAGAACTAAGGAAGTCGAGTACACGATTAAGATAACGCTAAAAGAGTATACTTAGATTATAAACCTAAAGATAACTACGACTCCTGTATTATTAAACATATCTACGATAAGTAGTATTAACAAGGTTAATAAAGTTACTAGAGATCTAAAGGATTAGGGAAATGGATTATAGAACATTAAAAAGAAGACCGCCTACAAGAGAGACGAAGTAAAGGTAATTAACTTTATACTTAATACTTTGTCTAAAGATAACTAAAACATCTACGATAAATATAGCTCAGCTTAAGGATTATAGAAGGCTTTATAACGCAAATATAAGAAAACCGATAAGTCGATAGCAAATATATATATATTAAAAATCGTATTATATAAGTACGATAAGCAGACTAGTATTAATAAGTACTAGGCGAAGCTAAAGGAGTTCCGTCGAAAAATGTAAGTTACTAATTCCTCTATAATCTATAATAATCGCTATCTTTATACTACTCTTATACAAAGTATACTAGACAAATTCGATGTAATAATTAACTCCCTGAAATACTAGAAAGATATGTCCTATAAAGACAAGATTCAGGATCTTTATAAGGTCGAAATCAAGTATAAAACAAGAGCAAAGGATAAAACCGAGGAAGTATATATTACTAAGGCTAAGTACGTTCCTCTACACCGTAGACGGCGAAGTATCGATAGTCTATTATTATCCTTATCTCGCAAAGGCTTAATAATTAAATACCTCCTATATAAAGAAAATCATTAGATCCGCGAATGTCTAAGACTACCTCGCGCTAGAAAGCTCCTTAGAGAACATAACAAACGTAAGTATTAAGGCACAATATATTATAGTAATAGTCGACTATCTAGAGTCGAAAAGAAGCTATATCGAGGTTTCAAACGCCCTACTAAGGGATATGTTATTATATCCGATGACTCTATAAGATCTAATAATAACAAGGACTCGGACGTTAAGAGTACTATTAGCTATACGATGTCTATAGAGATTAGTAAGAGCAACCCCTCTACTTAGCTAGTTGATACTAGCGCCTTATCGTATATGTCTAACTAACCTTCGATATTTAGGTTACTGAATTATATAATACGACCTATTAGGATTAAGGTTAGTAAAGGAGAAATGATATATAACTATAAGGGTAATATAGAACTTGAATACGAGGATAGTTTAATAATACTCTTGTTAAACGTTCTTTATATACTAAACCTTAGAGTTAATTTGCTTTTAGTACAAAGGATATATTCAACGATCCCGGAGACTAAGTTTATAAAGGAATTAAGACAAAATATACGTTATAGATAGAGATAGAAAATTAATTAGCTCAAGAATATACTATAGAGTTTATATTATTACAGGAGTTATAAAAGGCTACGAAAAAATTGTACTCTATACTAAGACTAAATATAAAGAATCTAATTATAAAGCGATTACCTAAACTAATAAGGAGAGATATCTTAAGTACTATAGAAAATTTGTATACCTTACCCCTAAAAAGATTAGTAAGCTATACCTTGTTACAAGCCTTCGAAAGAGAATCAAGATCCCTTAAAGTATTAATATATATAGTATATACGTAATAACAAAGATCCGGAATAGGATACCTAAGGAACTTACTAAATAGGCAAAGGAGATACTTAGTAGAATCTAATTCGATATAGTAGGACTATAGCTAGTTATAATAAGAGGAAACAAATAGCTATTAATTATTATTAATACATTTTTACGACGAACATAGGCTATTCTACTTAAGATAAAAGAAGGAGCTAGAGAAGTACTAATTAAGTAGAAGACCTACGTCGAGTACTAATTAGATAAGAAGATTAAGAGTATAAGATCTAATAACGCTCCTAAATTGCTTAAGGTTATAAGTAAATAGTAGATAATTAATAGCGTTAATACTTAATCTACTATAATCGTATTATTATATTAGAATAGTCTAGTAGAAAGATCGATCTAGATAGTCGAGGTAGACATACGAGCTCTGCTTAATAGTACGAAGATACTAATAGAGTTCTAGGATAAAGCTGCCGAGACAGATACGTATATCAGAAACAGAATAGATACTAGCCTTGTTATCGATAGGCGACGAATAAGCCTAATTAAAGCATTTACTAGCACGGTCCTAAGCATTGATTATATACGGAGATAAGGGAGCAAATACTACTATTACGTTAATCGAAAGACGATCCTAGCGAGAGAGAGACACGATAAGCTAGTTAATCTAGGCCGCGTAGGCGTTTTTGTTAGATATATAGAATAGACTACAAAGCAATTAAGAATCTACTCTCTAGAGAGAGGGATAATAATTACCTTAAGTATAGTAAAAGGTCGACGAGGACGCGGATAGAGGAGAAGTTAAGTTAAAACTACGAAACTATATAAGTAGTCCTTAAGGAACTGTGAATTCCCCTAAAGATAGAAATCCTTGTAGAAGACTAGTAACTAAACTAACAACTCTAATCTAACTACCTACGTAACTACCTACGTAACTACGACAACTAACGGTACCCTAAGTAGTGATCCTAGTATTTGTGCTACAGCTAAATATTCTAAAGTTCCCTAAAAAAGATATACTAGATATATAAGATAAAGATATCGAAGACAAAGAATAATCTCGTATTACAGATACTAAGTTAGATTCTAGCTACTAAGAACGTAAGAAGCGTAAGAAGAGAATACGTCTAAAGAAGAAATATTAGAGCTATGTTCCCTCTCCTGTTATCCCGAATCTAGTCCTATTAGCTACGAATTTACAGACTGTAATCCCTTAGGTTACCCCTATATACTTTACTAGGGGAGTAAAGAGATAAGCAGAGAAGGAATTAGAAGAGGGTCCGGATATTAAGAAGGTTCGAGCTATAATTATATAGATAATCTATAGAAAAGACGATATTAATATTAATAAATTAGAAGTTCTACTTATATATAAGGCCTACTTTCCTACAGAAGTAATCGCCGGAATTAAGATACCAAGGACCTATAAGGAGGCGGTTAGTAATCTGGTCTATAAACATAGGTAGAAGGCTACTATAGCTAAAGAACTACTAGTATTATATTAGAATTACACATTTATAGACGTTGTATCTCCCAAGGGTACTAACCGAGTGTTATATAAATAGGTATATATAATAAAGACTCTTAAGGATAGATCTATTAAATAATTCAAGGCTTAATTAGTTGTAAGAGGATTTAGCCAAATCTAGAGGGAGGACTTTAGTAAGACATTTGTACTAATAGTACGAATAGACACGCTACGCTTATTTCTCGCTACTGTTATACGATAAGACTTAGAGTACTATTAGTTCGACATCAAGAATGCTTTTACGGAGTTATATCTAAAGGAAAGCATCTACCTTAAACTACTATAGGGTGTTCAATTGCTAAAAGGGAAAGTCTAGCAAGCTCTTAGAAGCTTATATAGACTTAAATAGGCTACGAGAGATTAGAACTGTCTTATACGAGGAAAACTTTTAAAGTAGGGGTTTAAATAGAGTCTCGCTAATCGATGCCTATTTATACATTAAACTAATACGACAAGGTTATTAGTCTATATTAATAACATTGTTACTACCGCAAAGTGTAAGATAGACATTAACTAGTTTTATTAAAAGCTTACTACTCGATTTAATACCAAGCCTCTAAGGGAGATCGGAAAGATTCTTAGTACTAGGGTTACTTGTAACCGAAAAGCTCGCTTAATTACTGTCGATTAGGAGCAATACTTAATAGGTGTACTTAAAAGATACGGTATTATAAGTAAGAAAGCAAAAGGGAAGAAAATACTAGCTACTAATTACGAAAACCTACTTCCTACAAAAGATAGTAATAAACGAATTAACGTATTAGAATACTAATAAGCTATAGGAAGTATAATATATATAATAATATTTATACGACCTAACATCGTATACGTACTTAGAAAGTTAAGCTAGTATATAAGCGACCCCGCAGAACACTATATTTATTTATTTATTTCTTTCTTTCTGTTTAACGTCCGGCGGACACTAATACCTAAAGGCTAGCTCCTAGGTCATTCCTAGACAGGACAAAGGACGCTAGGGAGGAAAATCCCCCCTAGGCTACAGGGGTCGCAAATAGGAGAGCCTATCTGCTAGTGACAGTTTAAAGAGAGACCCCACTTCCGGGGAAAATCCTATATATAGTTACAAAGGAGATCAGTAGTAGACAAAGGAAATAAACCGCAGAACACTATAGTCACTTAATAAAATCACTTCTACGATACCTACGATTAATAATTAAGACAAAACTAGTGTACTCATTAGCAGAGGGAGATACTAATATAAAGGCATTCTTAGACGCTAACTAGGCTATAGCAAAAGATAATCGCAAAAGTGTGTCTAGGAGTATTATTATATTCTATAGTAGACTAATCTCGTAGTTAAGTAAGAAGCAACGGTCCGTGTCGACATTAAGCTACGAGGCTAAATACATTGTATTATTATCGTGCGTAAACAAGGATAGTAGTTAGTACAAGTATTCCGTGATCTTGGCTTAGATAGCTATATCGGAAAGGAACTACAACTTATTTAGATATTCGGCGATAACTAAAGTACTATTGTATTAATAAAGAATATATACCTTAATAAACGATCGAAGCACATCGACATTTGTTACTACTTTATTCGAGACCTTGCTAAGAGGAGACGCTTACGGGTTAACTTTATCCTAACTAATAATATAGTAGCTAATAGTATAACAAAACTACTTTAACGAGTGAAGTTTGAGAGGTTCAAGGAGCAGATAGGGTTATAGTAGTAGTTAGATAAAGTGTAGGGTCAATAGTCGCTAAACTATACTCGAGTTACCTCGAGGGGGAGTGTTAAGGAATTCTGGAATACGATATATCTAGAGTATAGGTGTAGCTAGTCCCGATTGGGAATGGTGGCGCACCAGCCAGGTGCAGGTGTATAAGGCCGAGCTAGAGCCTCGACCTTCTTCTCTCTCTAGTCTAATATATACTATTCAACCTGCCCCCTTCCTACTGCTCTATAGTCTCCTATGAGAGGATTATTACCGCTCAGGGGATATCTGTTTAATATTCTTTATAATTATAGTAATATAATTAATTAAAACCTAGACCTTAAAGCTAAATCTTTAGTAAATAATAAGGTTTTATATAAACGAGGTAATATTATACTATAGTAATAAGTATATTAAGTAGTAAAAGCGTAATAGAATATAAGTTATAAGAAAAAAGAAAAGGTATTTAAACTTTTTCTAGTATATATTAAAAAGCTTTAAAAAATAAATCCTAAGTATTATTTTTACTTATAAATTAATAAATTATCTAGGAATTTTAAAAGTATCTTTATTACCCTAGGACTACTTTATAAGGCTATTAAATATCTTTACTACTTCTTTATAATTAATACTATATATATATAATTAAAGTATTAAATAGATCTTAGAGTAACTATTATAATTAATACTAATATTAGTTTAATTCTAATAGAAAGTTTAGATTAAGTATTAATATAAATAGAATAGTATTATATTTAATTATTAGATATATATACCGAGTAAAGGTTATAAGTATCTACTATTATATAGTAGTACTAAGGTACTAACGCTTTAGCTAACCCTAAAGCTAGCTTATATATACTATAACTTATACCGAGTATTTACTTAATATTTATATAATAATCCTAGATCTACTTTTAAAAAGAAAGGTAAATACTTAGTACTAAAATAACTAATTAACTAAACTAAATCTATTTTATTTTATATTTCTTAACTAATTAAAATCTTTAATTCCTCGCTTATTTAATATTATTATTAGATTTATTATCTTTATTATTACGTTTAATCTACTTTTTAATTATAATATTAATTTTATAAGTATCTAGTAAAGCTTTAATTTCGTTAGAACGTTAGTGGAATTTAAATCTCTCTTAATTTATATAATATTATAAATCTTTTATTATTCGTATACTTATTATAAAGCTATAACGTTAATTATAAGACGCTTCTCGGTAGTAGTACTAAGTTTTATTAGGTATTTATAAATTAACTTTAAATCTATATAAATAGTAAACTTAATATATTATTTAAGAATAGTCTTAATTATTAACTTAATTACTCTGGTAGTATTAAATCCTCTACTTAAAGTATATAACTTAGAAGTAAGTATGCTTCTAGTAATTTATTTATACTTTATAGAACTCTAGTATAAAATATTAGTATTATTGTTCTTATTTACTAGATATAAAACTTATTTAATTTATAAACTTAATAAACTTAAGTTTATAAAAGAAGTATTAATAAATAGTACTAACTTAAGTAAATCCTTATCTAAAGGAATATATTTAAGTTCTTAGTGTAAATTATTAATTAACTACTAGAGTTTTTCATTTAATACGTTACTAGTTTATTTCTTAAAAGTTATTATTTATACTACAATATTTAGATTAAACGTAGCTTCGGGTTAATATACTATTATTATATGTATATAGAGCTTATTAAGTAATATATTAGTTTTTTATACTATACTTCTTATATATAAACTTCCGAGAGCTTATTAAATTACCTCTTATTACTAACTAATTATAATTAACTTATTAATATTAAGAGTAATCTTTATACTATTAAACTTTAGTAATTTATTAATACTTAACTTCTTAATTAGCTTAGATTTAAATACTATAAGGCTAGATAGGCTTATAGGCTTACCCTCGCCCTTTTATTACGTCTAGTTATCTCTTTATAAGTTTATTTAATATATATATTATTTACTTATTTTATTATTAATAAATAGTTTTAATAATATATTTATAAGTACGCCTCACTAGCTACGCTAGCTCGTACGAACTCGCCGGCTCTTAAGTAGATATCTTAGTTAAGACTTTATACTTTAATAATAATAAGTTATTTAATTAAAAGTTAAATACTAAGGAAAAAACATACTCATAAGGCGGATTATATAGTAAATCTCTAAGTAATATACCCCTAGTACCCTACTAAAATCTATAGGTATACTTATCTAGCTTCTAGCCTATACTCTACTAGCTATAGATATTATAATAGTATACTAAGAATACTAAAATATAGCTTATATACTTAGATTATTAATACTTATTTAATATATATTTTCAATATAATTCTAGCGTAATATAAGTATATTACTATAATATTTAAGTATATATACTCGGTAATACGAACTACCTAACTAGGCTAGTCCTACTTATATTATTATAGTATAACTTCTATATCTTTAACTCGGTATATATTAATAATAGAAATAGTTTAATACTAAGGTTTAGTCTTTTCTTATATTATACCTCTTATATTTAATAATTAGTTAAACTAATACTAATTAGTATTACGCGCGTATAGATTAAAGACTTATAATACTTTTAAAACTTTATTTATAAAGCTATTTATATATTATAAATAAGCTAGACTACTATTTCTACTACTTTAAAATACTACTTTAACTACTTTCTAAAAATATACTATATATACTAAAGATAGTAGATACTACTACTAATAATACGAATAGTCTCCCGTTTTCTTAAAATAAAATAGATTATTTACTAACTAAATATAACTTAAGTTAAGTACTACCTAGACCTAATAATCGAAACCTTAATAATAATATAAAGAATAATCTAGATTATCTTAAGCTAACTTAAGGTTATCTAGATAAGTAAAAGCTTCTTAGTAATATAATTTAGAGACTTAAAGATATTAGTAAATATATCAAAAGCTAGATTAATAAATATTACTAAAATAATAAATCCTAGAGCTTTATAAAATAAACTAGTATTTAATGAGGTAGTATTTAATAATATACTATTTAAATATTCGGATTTTAACTTTAATAGATTAATTAATTATATATTCTTAGTTATAACTAGTCTACTATACTAATATATTAATAATAGTAATCTAGTTTAGAATAAAACGTCTAGAGAGTTACCTACTCTTAACTAGTTTATAAAGCTAGTAATTAATAAGTATTAGAATAATATAATTTAGAATAAAAAACTTATTAATAAATATACTTAGGACTTTTAGGCCTAGATTTTATAAACCTTTAAGTATTATAATATAGATATTTATAGATTATTTTATTTAGTACTTTACTAATAAAGGATATTATTATTATTAAGTATTAATAACCTTTTAGTTACTTAGGTATTATATAATATATTATAGAGAATAGGGGAATATATATAGTCTTAGGAGTAAGTAGTATATATAGTATAAGAAAGTATATTAAAATCGAATATACTATATACTAGACTAAGGAATATTAAACTCTTAGTAATTATTAAAGACTAATTCTCTAATATCTATAGTATAAAGTCAAATTCTACTTAGAGGGTACTATAACTATAGATATAACTATAAGGATAATTATAGGTTAAACTAGATCTAGATTTAGTACTAGATCTACAAGTATTAAAGCTATAATATAAACTACTAGCTTTATAAAAGAGTCCTACTTCTAAACTATAAACTTTTAACTAGTTATTAGCTAGTTAATAGTGAAAGAAGAATAGTAATAGACTACTATAATCTCTACTTAAAATTAAGGTAGTTCGACTAGCTTCGAAGAGTAACTTTAATAATAAGCCCAATTTTATACTATTATCTCCTAGTACTATTAGACCTAATATCTAAAGCCGAATAAGTTATATATTTAATAGTAATAATAATATATTTATTACTAAAGTACTAGAATTAATCCTATAATAGAAGGCTTAATTATATATAGGTTATTATTAGGCTTAGTATTAATAAAGTGAAATATAACTAAATTAAGCTATATAAGCTACTTTCTAAAATATACTATAACTATAAGTACCCTAGTAGGATATTCGCCTAGATATAATAGTAATATAACTACTTTAAACCTAGTACTAAATCTATAAGTTTAGTAAGGTTTCTTACTACTACTAGTTTAAGACTATATATAGCCCTATTAATATAAATAACTACCTAGTAAATACTAGTAGAACTTCCTATAAATAAGTCTTATCTATTCTTAATAGTTTAGTTATAATCTAGTTAGATTACTACTATTAGATATTAATCTAGACTCTGAAGTAATTTAGAGCCTCTCGAAGTTATACTAGGATAGTATAAAGTATCTCTTGTATTACTAATATTTTTAATATAAAACTTAAGATCTTTTATACTACTTATAACTAATATAAAGTAACTTAGGATTATTTTATAAAGCCTTTTCTAATTATACTTAAGGGAGCTATATTAGTTTATAAGAGATATTTATAAAATAAATAAGATAAATATATACTTAAAGATATTATGAAAAAGAACCTAGATAAAATAATATTATAATATTTTAATATTATAATAAGTAAGCTAAGAGAGATTTAGCTAGGATTAAGTTTGTTACTTTAATAAGATAATAACTTTTACTAAAGTATTATTTATAATACTTAAAAAAACGTTAAATATAAAATAGTTATTATAAACCCTTCGAATATAATTTTAGACCTTAAATCTAACCTCGATAGCCCTCCCTTCGAAGTACTCGACAACCCTCGAAGTACTCCACTACCCTACCTTCGAAGTACTTAATAGCCCTCCCTTCGAAGCACTCGATAGCCCTCCCTTCGAAGCTTAAGAATATAATATTAAGCTATAAGTTTTAGATTAGAATAACTTATAAAAAGGGTTATATTAAAAGAACTTATATAGTAAACTCTACTAAATAATTTATAAACTATTTTATATCTTTAGTAAAGTAAAGGTATATTATATAAATAGAACCTACTATAGATATAATTAGTATAAAAATAATAATTGTATAAGTAAATATTAAATATATAAGAAGCTAAGTTATAAATTATGTAAGTATTTATAAAAGGAATAAGATTCTTTAAAAAATAAGTTCCAAACTAAGTTCTATAGTAAGTATAAGGGAGATTACTATAAAAGAGGCTTCAATAAGTAATATAATACTTTTATTATCTAGTTTAAGTCTTAGAAAATAAGTAAATTAACTATTATAATATATATAATAAGTCTTAAGAATTTAAATAATAATTTATTATTAAGTTTAAGTTTAAGTAATAATAACTTAAGTAAAAGTAAGAGTATACTTTTCTATAGTATTTGTGACGGTTATAGTCACGAGGGCTGGATGTCACATGTTCGCTTAGCAAGGAGCTAGCGCGCACGACCTGTATTTAGTTCCCAGCTCTCTCGAGCTCTCCTTCTCTCCTCGTCTTTTGTCCTAAGAATAGAGTGTTGTTTGTTCCAACTGTCCAGAAGCACGTCTGTTATAGTATTATAGAGTATTTTATAGTTAATATACTTAATAATACTAATATAAGATAGCTTATTAACTAATTAAACTATATATTAACTATATACTAGCTTAGGTTTGGTACTATATACCTAGAGATTATAGGAAGCGAAGATTCTAGAGTTACTATTATACTTATAGTAAATAAAGTAAAAGTACTTCTACCTATAATACTATTATACTAGGGACCTAAGAACTTTTATAGTATTATAATTAATACTAGTATATTTACTTTTAACTTAGTCAGGTATAATTAGTATTATATATACTATTTAATTAATAGTTCTCTATTAAAACTAAGTAATATTATAGTTAAATTTATTATAGGAAACTTTATAGTTATTATATCTATAGTAGTTAAAATACTAATTAGATATATTAAATTTCATATCTTTTTAATTGAACTACTATTTATTTTATACCTTTAATAATTAAATAAGATATAAGTAATATTTAATAATATTAATAACTTTATAGTTATAGTAAATAGTAATAAAGTTAAGGTTATATATTAATTCAGCTATTTATTTATAGTATAGGATTAGGCGTACTATAACTTTATATATAAATTCCTAAACTTACTAATAGAGGCTAAGTTATAATAACTTTATAAGTATTTTAAATATTTATCTATTCTATAATTATAGAAGATTCTAGAATAAGCTAGGTATAATATTAACTAGTTTATTCTCGAAAAGCTAACTAAATACTATAATTACTATATAAAGTATAGCCGCTTACTATATTAATTCCGCTTTACTCTAAAGGAGAATAAGAACTTTAATTATATAGTTAATATAAATATATATTTTATTTATAGTAAGCTTATACTTTATATAGTTAATAAGGTTATAGGATAGGATATTATATACTAGCTTTAAGAGATATTAGTAAAATATATCTAGGAGATAGTAAATAAATATTAGTTCTATATATCTTTAGAACTACTAGATTTACTTATAACTAATATAAGAAACAATTTTACTTTAAAGGAATTTTAATTATATATAAATACTTTAAGAATTAGTATTAAAACTATTCTTATTACAGTATATTAATCTATTAGACTTATTAAACATTACTATAGTCTATTTTACTACGCTTATAATATCCTAGTATAAGAGATTTTAGACTTACTAAAAGATATTATACTATAAAGAGTAGTAAAAGCTATTACTAATACCATAAGATATAATAGACTTATATTAACGCTACTAGTTTTCGAGGCTTATCTAAAGATATAAAACTTTAAGTTATTATTAACTATAGTTATAAAGCGCTCTAAAATACTTTATAAGGCTATAATAGAGGTATATAAGATTAAAATAAAGTAATAGGTTAATAAATATTAAATACTTAAAATAGTCTATTTAATTAAATTAAGGATTTACCTCTGAGGGCTAAGATTTAGGTATAGTATTAGTATAAGAAGTAGTAAAAACTATATATTTTATAAGAAAATAAAAGAGAAGATATAATTATTAAGATTAAAGGTAAACTAGTTTAATTTTAATCTATAATTATTAAACAATAATATATCAAGAATAATAAATCTAACCTCTAGGATTTACTAAATATAGACTCTAAAATACTAGAATAATATAGAATATTTTAATAAATACTCTAATAAGAATTAACTAAAGTAAGAACATAAATAACCCTCAAAGTTAAAATAAATTAAGCTAGATTTTAATAAAGATAAATAGAATAAAAAAGATTCTATGTTACTAAAGTATAGTTATAAATGACTATAAAAGACTATAGCTATTTATTATACTAAGGTACTTCTAGCTTATAAAGAAAGTAATATTATATGACTAAAGTACTAGGTATACTTTATAGATAATAGCGTAGTATACTTACTAAGGTATTTAATAATTCTAGATAATTTAAAATAACCGAATTATATAAAGTATATTAGTATTTAAGTTATATACTTTAAGTAGTAGATTTAATATAGTAAAAGATATTAAGTTAACGCTAGAGGCTATTATTCTAAGTGCTATACTACTAAGACGCTATTTGCTTAAAACCGAGTTAAAGCCGGCTCGAAACCGGCTCGAAACTAGGTCCAACCTGGTTCGAACCGGACTCGAACCTTAGGAACCGCTTAGGAACTGCTTAGTAACCAATTAGGAACCCTTGAGCGACCCTAGTCGAGCCGGAGTTAAGCCAGAGTTAAGCCGGAGTCAAAACCGAGTCCGATTCTATAACTCTTTGAAAGGTTCAGGGTTCCGGAACAGTTTAAGGTTCCGGAGCCGCTTATAAAGTTCGAGCTAGGATTTAAAACTAGTTCGAAACTAGTTCGAAACTAGTACTAATACTTTGAATCACTCGAAAATAGCCTGAAAAAAATTAAAAATCACGTGATTTCCCGTTATATTCGTGCCTGTACTACTCCTACGAAACACGCCCTTTTACAACCATATGCCATGCCACCACCATATGCTAGCTAGCCATGCTATATGCCATGCTACTACTATGTGCCGTACTGCATCGTGCGAGTGGTCGTCGTACGAATGGTCGTCGTCGTACGCTGCGAGGGTAGTCGATCGGGTGCTTCGAAGGGGTGGTAGTCGAGTACTTTGAGGGTAGTCGGACAAAGGTGGGATGGTCGGGTGGCCCGTGCACCGACGGCGCCGTGCTAGGTTCTAGCGTCGCCTTAGTCCCGGCTACGGAGTACGCCGCCCGCTACCCGCTACCTGCTAGCTCGGCTAAACCTCGGAAGTATATAGGCTTATAGCGCGAAGTCTAAAACGTATAGGGATACTTAAATTAGGGTTAATTATTGTATAAAATAAAGAGAAAATCGTAAAAGAAAAAAAATAACTTCTTTTTTTAGAAAGAAATTCTTCTAAGTACTTTTTGTATATCTTTATTAGTAAACTACCTAGTACTTAGTTACTAATATAAACTTTAGTATAGCTTATAAACTAATTCTAAGGTTTTAGAGCTAATAAGAAGCTAATTTAGAGCTATTCTTTAGGTTTAATATAGTTTAACAGTAGTTTAAAAGTAGTTTAGAATTAGTTCTTAGTTTTAACTTTACTATTACGTCGGTTCTAGAACTAAGTTAAGACCCTTAAACCGGGTTCGAACCGGGTTCGAACTAGTTTCGAATCGGTTTCGAGTAAATAGTTGTAGGTATATATATAAGATACCTAAATTAACGATTTATATATATTCTAAGTTACTATACGAATACTTAATAAAGCTTTGTATAATAAAGGAGAAGTATATTATAATTAATATAATAATACTATACTAGGTATATATAAACGATATAAAATCTATAAGATCCTTCAGATTAAGAGAACTATAAATCCTACTAATATACTAAATAACGAAATTAAAACTTTACTAGGTATTAGTTATACTTATTAAGATAAATAAGATTAAGATTATAGTTAAAGAGTAGATTAAATAGAAGGATATTAGTAAAGAATAAAATAATAATAATATAAAGAATTAAAGGATTTAGATAGATTTAAATAGATCTATAAATTATAAGATATTAATAAACTTAATTAATATTGAAGGAGAAATCAATAGATTTAATTAGTTACGAACTTTAGATAATTACTTATATACCCTTAGACTTACGTTTAACCGAGCTTTACTATTAGTTAAAGTATACTTAAGAGAAGTTAAGTTAAATTAAGTTAGATTAAGAAATATTAAAATGTATTAAAAGAGATTGAAATAAAAGTAAGTAAAGTTCTTATATTAAACTAGATTAATATAGTTCTTGACCTATATTAAGTTAATCTTTAGCTATATTAAGTAATATTATAAAATGTTTTAACTTAGACTATAGTTTAAATAAACTTAAGTTTACTTAATATATATCATAGTTTTAAATATAACTTAAAATAGTTTCTAGTATAAGTTAACTAAAAGTTAATATATATTAATATATGATTTTATATAAATATATAAAACTATTAAAGAAAGTAGACTAAAGTATATATTAATAGTTTCTTTTATATTTAATAATTAAAAAGTTAATAAATTTTAAAATATATTAAATATAATACTAATATAAATTAATCTATATTAAGTAATAATTATACTTATATTATAAAGTTATATAACTAGTTACTAAATCTAAGTTAGTATCAGTCTAGTATATCTAAAGTAGTTAAATATTTAGCTTATACTTAACTATTAAATTAAATAAGATTAAAGCTATTATTTTTTTTCTAAAAAAAACATTTTTTTTAATGATTTTTTCTTTCTTTATATAATGATTAGCCCTAATTTTAGTATCCATCTACGTTTTAGACTTCGCGCTATAAGCCTATATACCCCCGAGGTTTAGCCGAGCTAGCGGGTAGAGGTAGCCGGCGGCGTACGCCGTAGCCGGGACTAAGGGAACGCTAGAAACTAGCGCGGGCGCCGTCGGTGCACGGGCCACCAGATTATCCTACCTTACGTACTCGATAACCCTCCCTTCGAAGTACTCGATAGCCGTCCCTTCGAAGCACTCGACTACCCTCCCTTCCAAGTACTCGATAGCCGTCCCTTCGAAGCACTCGACTACCCTCCTCTCGAAGTACTACCCTCCCTTTAAAGCACTCGACAACCCTCCCTTCGAAGTACTCGATAGCCCTCCCTTGAAGCGCACAAAGCCCTCGAAACGTACGGAGCCCTCGAAGCGTACGAAGCCCTCGAAGCGTACGACGACGACGGCTCGTACAACGACTCGTATGTAGTAGTGGTATGGTATATAGTAGTAGTATGGCTTATATATAGTAGTGGTATAGCATATAGTAGTAGTATGGCTTATATATAGTAGTGGTATAGCATATAGTAGTAGTATAGTATATAGTAGTAGTATAGCTAATATATAGTAGTAGTATAGTATATAGTAGTAGTATAGCTAGTATATAGTAGTAGTACAGTTTATTGTAGTCGTATTCGTTATAATAGAGCGTGTTTCGTAGGAGTAGTATAGTTACGAATATAGTACGAATTCACGTGATCTTTGATTTTCAAGCTAAATTCAAGTCGGCTTTACCTATAGTAAACCTAGTACTAACTAAGCTTAACCTAGCTTAACCTAGGTGAATCCTTGTTTAGTATAAAATATAACGTAGGTTCTTAATCCCGAAGTAGTACCGCTTAATCTAAGTTCATCTAGCTTAACTCTACCTTAATTCCTCTTAAGTCTTATTAATCTTATATTTAACCTAGTAGTAAGATTCCTTTAACTATTTATTATATAAGGGTTAACCTCGGTTAAACAGCTAGCGGTTCGGTAGTAATATAGTTATTTATACTAAGTCTTTTAATTCTTTTAAAGTAAGCCTAGTATTACTATAATATCCGAGTAAATATACTCGGTAGTATAAACTACCTAACTAGGCTAGTTCTATTCATATTATCGCGGTATAACTTCTATCTCTTTAACTCGGTATATATTAATAATAGGAATAGTCTAATACTAAGGTTTAGCCTCTTACTATATTATACCTCTTATATTTAATAATAAGTTAAACTAATAACGTATAAGAGTACTAGTTATAGTTTTAGCATTCCTAGCCTATACGCTAGAGCCTTAGCCTTAGCCCTACTATTTCTACGCCTACTTCTATATTCTAACCTATTCTATTATTCTAGCTATATAGTTTTAATAAGTACTTTAATTAACCTTTAAATATCGTAAAAGATTAAAATAAGCTAATATTATATATATATATATATATAAATTTTATAAATAATTCTAACTAAATAAGAATATAAAAGTAATTAATTAATTAAGAATTATTTAAATAATATTATTAAATATTAATAATATAAAGTAGTTTATATAAGTTAAGACTAGGAATAACGTATAAAGCCTTTATAATGTTATAATAAATTAACCTAGAGTTAAATTAAAAGCCCTTTTGTAATTAAACGTATATTTATATTTATACTTATACTTATACTTATACTTATACTTATACTTATACTTATACTTATACTTATACTTATACTTATACTTATACTTATACTTATACTTATACCTATATTTATACTTGTATTTATAGTATTTATAAGCTAGCTTTATATATAGAAATTTAACTTAAGGTAACGTCTTTATATTAAACTTATTATTTTAAGTAAAGTTTTTATTTTATATTTAAACCTTTTAATATTTACTTTATTTTAATTTTAAATAAAGTTTTAATATAATATAAATAGTTCCTATTTTTTAAGTAGTAATCTAGTATCTTATTTCTAGTATAGCCTTTTACTTTTAGACTTTGTTATAATTTTAATTAATAAATTATAACTTATATTATTTAAATAAAATAAAACTATAGATTTCTAAGTAAAAAAAATATATATAGTTTAATTAGTATAAAAAAGGGAGTTATATATAATATAATATATAAAGTATTATTAATAGCTAATATATATATTTCTATAATACTATTACTTTTAAAGAAAAAACAAATACTAAAAGATAAAAACCCTTTAAAAGAACTTTATAAATATAATATTTATTTATAATATATAAACTATAGTTATAAAACGCGGTTATAGTTATATAACTTATTAGTTACCGAGTCCGTTATACTTAGGTAATGATATAGTTTAGTTAATTATCTTAGTTTCTTATATATATTTACTTAGTATATAATTATACCTTTAATATTATGAGAAAGTCTAAGTTATTTAGTTAAGTTTTATTAAAGAATAATAATTTATTTAGTTTATTATAATTTATAACTATATAAGGTTTCCCTAGAGACCCTTACACTAAGATTAGTATAATCCTTTTATTTTAATGATAATTTATTTCTTATTCCTTAGATTCTTAAAAGAAACTCCTTTAAAACTTTTATACTAAGATTAATTAAGCTATATAGAAAGTCTTTATTAAAGTATATTATAAACTTTTAAATATTCTTAACTTTTTATTTAATTTAAAATAATATAAACATAATTTATATTATTTATAAAGATAAACTACTTTATATATAATTTAGTTCTTTTTTTATATTTTTTAATAAAATCTAAAGAAATAAAATAAAATAGAATATTAGAATAAAAAGATTATATTTAGAATTCTATAATTCTTATTATCTTTTATATCTTTTTACATAGTAAATATACTAAATTTTAATATAAATAGCTTAGATCTCTACCTAGTGTTATATAATAAAAGTATATATATTATATTTTACTAAAAATAAAACACATTATAATACTAACATACTTATTAAAAAGTTTAATCTCTTTAGTATAAAATATATATTAATTATATTTATATATCTTTTTAAGTTATATAAGTAGTACTATATATTCAATAATATATTAATCTTAGCTAAAACTTTTACATTTCTATTATTTCTATTTAACCTTTTATCTTAGTTATTAGAATAAATATCTAGTATTCTAAAGTCTTTTACTTTATTAGAGTTAACTTATAAACAATTTCTATTTACTATTTCGCTAGCTTATCTCTTTATTTAAACTTCTTTCTTTATTTTATAAATAGAAAGAGCTATATATATATATATATATATATATATATTATACTATATATTTACTTAAATTATACTATATATTTGCTTATATTATACTATATATTTACTTAAATTATACTATATATTTACTTATATTATACTATATATTTACTTATATTATACTATATATTTACTTATATTATACTATATATTTACTTATATTATATACGTATATACCTACGACTATTTACTCGAAACCGGTTCGACACTAGTTCAAAACCGGGTTAAGAGTTTAACCTAGTTTTAGAACTAAGTTAATACTAGAGTTAAAACTAAGGACTACTTATAAACTATTTATAAACTATATTAAACCTTAAGAATAGCTCCAAATCCGCTTCTTATTAGGTCTAAAACCTTAGAAAAGCTTTATAAGCTATACTATAACTTATATTAGTAAAGAGTTTACTAGTAAAACTATATAAAAAGTACTTAGAAGAATTTATTTCTTAAAAAGAATATAGGATTTTTTTCTTTTATAACTTTCTCCTTATTTTATATAGTGATTAGCCCTAATTCTAATATCTCTATACGTTTTAGACCTCGCGCTATAAGCCTATATACCCCCGAAGTTTAGCCGAGGTAGCGTATAGTAGGCGGCGTACTCCTTAGCCGTAACCGGGACTAAGGCGACGCTAGGACCTAGCGCGGCGCCGTTGGTGCACGGGCCACCGGATCATCCCACCTTTGACTCGAAGCGCTCGAATACCCCTCCCTTCGAAGAACTCGATCGACTACCCTCCCTTCGAAGCGTACGAAGCCCTCGAAGCGTACGATGCTCCAGAAGCGTACGACGACGACCACTCCTACGGTGACCCGCATATAGTGGTGGCATGGCATATGGTAGTAGTAGTATGGCATATAGTAATAGCATAGCTGGCTAGCATATGGTGGTGGCATGGCTGGCTAGCATATGGTAGTAGCATGGCTGGCATATAGTAGTAGCATAGCTAGCCATATAGTAGTGGCATGGCTGGCATATGGTGGTAGCATGGCATATGGTGGTAGGATGGTATATAGTAGTAGTATAGCATATAGTAGTAGCATGGCTGGCTAGCATATAGTGGTAGTATAGCGGACATATGGTGGTAGCATGGTATATCGTCGTAAAGAAGCGTGTTTCGTAGGAGTAGTATAAGCACGAATATAACGCGAAATCGCGTGATTATTTTATTTTTTCAGGCTATTTTTGTGTGATTCAAAGTATCGATACTAGTTTCAAAATAATTTCGAACTAGGTTTAACCCTAGCTTAAACCCTTGAACCGCTCTAGAACCTTTAAACCGCTCCGGAACCCTGAACTTTTTAAAGAGTTATAGAATCGGACTCGGTTTTAACTTAGTTTTAACACTAGCTTAATCTTGGCTCGACTAGCGTTATTAAGGGTTCCTAATTGGTTCCTAAGTAGTTCTTAAGCGGTTCCTAAAGTTCGAGTCGGGTTCGAACTAGTTTCGAACCGGTTTCGAGCTAGTTTCGAGCTAGTTTCAAGCTAGCTTTAACTCGGTTTCAACTCGGTTTTAAGTAGATTACGTCTTGGTAGTATAGTAGTAGCATAGTATATAGTAGTAGTATAACAAGTAGTATAGTAGTAGTATAGTAGTAGTATAGTAGTAGTATATAGTAGTAGTATAGTAGTAGCATAGTAGTAGTAGCATAGTAGTAGTATAGTATATAGTTGTAAAAGGGCGTGTTTCGTAGCAGTAAAACAGGCACGAATATAACGCGAAATCACGTGATTTTTTCATTTCCAGGCTATTTTCAAGTGATTTTAAGTATCAGTACTAGTTTCGAACTAGTTTTAACCCTAGCTCGAACCCTATAGGTGGCTCCGGAACTTTGAACCGTTTCGGAACTCTACACTATTTAAAAAGTTAGAAAATATAAATCGGCTTAACTCCGGCTTAACCCCGGCTCAACTAGCGTTGTCTAAGGGTTTCTAAGCGGCTCCTTAGGTTCGATCTAGTTTTAACCTAGTTTTAAGCTAGTTTTAAGCTAGTTTTAAGCCGGCTTTGACTCGGTTTTAAGTATATAGTGTCTTAGTAGTATAGTATATACTATACTACTATATACGGGTCCTCGTAGCGTGTAGTCGTTATACTGGAATATACGGCTATTAGGATAAGAAATACGTATAAGGGGTAGCTAGTATATAATAGGGTAGTACATACTATAGGGTGTCATACGCTTCGAGGGCTTCGAGGGCTTCGAGGGTTATCGAGTACTTCGAGGGTAGTTAAGTTATAAAAGTAGAATAGTTAGGTAGCCCGTATCCCGCTAGCTTATATAATACTAGTCCTAATCCGGACTTAGTACGCCTAGACTCTAGTTACTACGTATATAATTTCCTTAATATTTAATAATAATAACTTTAAATACTTTGATAATAAATAATTAAATATTTACTTATTTATATTTTATCATAACAAATATCTAGCTATATAAAAGAGGTATAGTATTTATTACTTTAGATTATATAAACTTCTTATATTATTATTTTAATAACTATTTTAGTATTTCCTTTTAATTTATTCTAGGCTAAATATACTAGACTAAGAAACTATTTTATTTAAGTAACTAATTACAGATACTAGTATAGTTTACTATTAAAACTAAAAAAAGAATTTAAAGAAAATTCTAGCTTTACTAATATAAGTGTGACGGTTATGGTCACGAGGGCTTGATGTCACATGTTCGCTTAGCAAGGAGCTAGCGCGCACGACCTGTATTTAGTTCCTAGCTCTCTCGAGCTCTCCTTCTCTCCTCGTCTTTTGTCCTAAGAATAGAGTGTTGTTTGTTCCAACTGTCCAGAATCACGTCTGTCACAATAAGTATTTTTTATTATTTTTTATTAGTAGATTTTAGTCTTAGTAGAGCTAGTACCATTAGTTATAAATAGCTTTATAATATAGTAGTAGTATAGCATATAGTAGTGGCATGGCTAGCATATGGTAGTACCATGGCATATGGTAGTGGCATGGCATATAGTAGTAGTATAGCATATGGTGGTAGCGTAGCTAGCATATAGTGGTAGCATAGTATATAGTGGTCGTATTCGTCGTAATAGGGCGTGTTTCGTAGGAATAGTACAGGCACGAATATAACGCGAAATCACGTGATTATATATTTTTAGTAGGTCTATATTTACTTTAGTAATCTACTTCTAACTATAATCTAGACTATACTAGACTATACTAGACTATACTAGACTATACTAGACTATACTAGACTATACTAGACTATACTAGACTATACTTCTAGTATAGTTCAACTATAATTCGAGTATAGTCTAACTAATATTTCGACTAATTTAGGTAGTCATCCCGGGGTTATATCTACTTAGACTATTAGCCGCCTATTGTTCAACTATAAGCTAGATTATAATCCGATTATATTCTAACTATATTTCGATTATATTCGAACCACATTCTAATTACGTTCAAAGTACATTCCGATTATATTCGAACTATATTCTAATTACGTTCAAAGTACATTCCGATTATATTCGAACTATATTCTAATTATATTCGAATTATATTCCGATAGATTCTAGCCTAGTTCGACCTACTTCTAATTAGAATTAGATAGTCATTAGCTTAAAGTTAAACTATATTTTAACTAAAGTTAAAATGTAGTTAGATTATAATTAAATCATAGTTTAAATATAATTAGAAAATAGGTGAAATCTTTATAGTACGGCTATAAGGTATAAGCCCTTTAAAGATCATATTAAAAAATACTTCTTTATTCTTTTCTTTATAAATAATTATAATTATATAATAGAGTATATTAATTAGTTCGATTAATTAATAGCTTTTAAGAGTAGTTTATAACTAATTTAATATAGTAGAGCCTATGTAATTTAATACTAGCTCTTACTCATTATTCTTAATAATTCTTATAAGATTATATTCTATAAATAAACCTTAAAGACTTCTAATATCTAGTTCTATAACTAGATAAATTAGTGGCTTTAAATCTTTAAAGGTTTAATTAAGCTAGAGTAATCTATAGTATTATTATATAAGAGAAGAGTTTTATATATAAACCCGGATAGCTTAATAGAAGATACTAGCTAGTATTAACTAATTAAAATACTAAATAAACTTAAGCTACTACTAGGCGCTCTAGCTATCTCTATATATACTAAGAAGTATAAGAGACCTAATAGGAAACGATAATTGTACTATTTTTACTATAAAAATATACTATAATTAATAACAACTATTGAAATAAGGCTTAGTTTTATATAACTATATATTATACTAAAGTTATTATAACTATAGCGAGTTTAATACCATATACTTGTTCTCTAGTTATTATTAGTAATTACGCCTAAAACAAGTCTTTTATAAGGTCTATTACTTATATATAAACTAGTATAATTTATATTATTACGGTTAGCTATATATTACCTAAGTATAAGCCTTAACTTCTTCCCTCCTTAGTCTAATATATACTCTTTAACCTACCCCCTACTTATTATACTCTATACCTTATAAGAGGATTATTACAGTCTCTAGAGAATATCTACTTAATAGCTTTAGTATTAAAATAAATACTAAACTTATTATAGAACTAATTAATCTCCTTAGTTAACTTTACTATTATAATATTATTATTTATATGTACTAGTAGTTTAATAAATTCTACTTATATATAAATAGATAAGGGTAGTCTAGCTCTACTTAAATCCTTGTTAAATAAGTTCTTCTTATATTAGTATTTTCTAGTTCCTAGCTACTTACTTTAGACTATAGAAACTTTATAAGACTTACTAGACTTTTTCTTTAAGAGTTATACTTCTTTTAGTAGTTAAAGAAAAATCTTTTCTTTTAAATAAGATTTTATAAAAGTATTCTTAATACTAAATTAGTAGTACTCTAGATCCTCTTAAGCTATAGTTATAAAAAATAGTTGAAGTGTATTTATTTAAACTATTAGAGTAAAGGTTTTAGTAAAATCCTTTCTCTAAATATAGCTAAAACCTCTTATAATAAATCTTACTTTAAATTACTTAATTAAATTATCTTTTAAAGTTTTAATAGTATATAGTTACTTATATAATACTTAATTTATATAAGTTAAAAAAATAATATCTTTAAGTGTATTATTTTAATAAAAGATAAGAAGTTCTTTAGTAATAGCTACCTTTTATCTTCTTCTATATACTAGATCTTTTACTACTTACTTATAGGTCTATAAGATCTATATACTTATAATAACTTCTACTAGAAATACTAAGCTATACCTTAATAAGATTTCTAGTTTATTAATACTTACTCTATTATTATTATAAATAACCTTTATAATTATAGCCTAAACCTTTTTAATCTCTAGTTCTTTTTCTAACTCTTTTTTTATATATCTTTTAGCTAACTAAGTAAAATATATTAGTACTAGCGTAGATATAAGTATAATTAGCGCTATTACAATATATTTGGTATAAGCGTACTTAGTTAGAGCGTTACTATAGTATCTTATAATAGTTATTATAGATCTAAGGTATCTTATAACTATAGTAGTAGTTCTTATAATACTTTATTATCTTAATTATTTTAGATATATTTATTCTAATTTTCTTAATTTTCTTTAGCCTAAGCTTTAATATCTTTAATATTTAATATATTTATTTTATAAACCTTAGTATATTATATAGTAAAGTAAATTAAGGTAGTACTACTTAGGGAATAGTTAGAGCTATTATATAAGATAGTAACTTTTATAAAATAGTAGTTTTATTTATAGGTCTTTTTTAAAGGTTATAATCCTTTATAATATTCTTTATTCCTTATAGTTTACTTAGATAGTTTTATATTCTAAGGTTAATATAACTAGTATTAGTTTCTTTATCTACCTTAATTATACTTAATATAATTATAGCTCTCTATTCTAGAGTATATACTCTTAGGTATTTAGTAGATTACATAGTATATCTTATAAATACTTTAACTTTTCTTAGGTTAACTAACTTATTATATTATTCTTTTACTAGAATAGTTTTCTAGTTAATATAGTAGTAGTACTTACTCCTTTATTTCTATATATAATTAATACTTAGGAGAATACTTATAAAAGCTTTTATTAAGCTTAGTCTTTTATTATTAATTATAGATCTAGTATTTATTCTATTTTTAATATAAGTATTTATTTTAGCTACTTTATTTTAAAATTCTATTAGTAGTTAAATATCTTCTAGAAATACTTAAATATTAGGTTTAACTATTTATAATAATCTTTCTACTAGGCTATTCTAGTATAAGAAGGTAATAGTTATTAATTAAGTATTAACTTTATTAATTACTTATTTACTTATTACCTTAAGAAGTTTAAAAGTATTATTTAATCTTATACTTTTCATTTTCTTATTTAATTAATATTTAACTTAAGTCTTTTAGGTAACTAGAGCTTTTCCTATAACTTCTTTAGTTTTTAGTAATATGGTCTAGGTCTTTTATAAGTCTATATTAATTATAATTAAAAGCTATTTATTACCTTAAATAGTAACTAGCTATAGTTCTACTATATTAAACTAGATCTTACTAAGTATTCCTTTTATTTATTTTATACGTTTCTTAAGTATTTTATTTTATATTTTAGTAATAGTATATATTCTATATATATTAAGGTTTTAAAGAATCTTTATTTACTTTTATAAACTTATAATAGTATATAGTTTACTAATATTTCTTATTTTTAAATAAGTAAACTTTTTATAATATTTAAAGTACGCCCTATAAAATACGCCTACCTACGCCCCTAAGTACTCTTCCTTTTAATATCTATAGTTCCCCCTTATATAATAACGCGCTACGGTTATATTTGTGACAGACGTGCTTCTGGACAGTCGGAACAAACAACACTCTATTCTTAGGACAATAGATGAGGAGAGAAGGAGAGCTCGAGAGAGCTAGGAACTAAATACAGGTCGTGCGCGCTAGTACTAGCGCGCCTCGCCGAGCTAGCATGTGACATCCAACCCTCGTGACCATAACCGTCACAATATTTAGCTTATATACTACTATACTATAGAGCTAACTAAGGACTTTCTTTTAAGTCTATATAGAAGCTTATAGCTTAAAAATTACCTTTAATAGAAGAATCCTTAGTAAGATCGAATACTTACTTCTATAAGACACTTACTTCTACTAACTGTAAGCGATAGCGTAGTAGGAAGACGTACTAACTATTATTATAAATACTTAACGCGATTTAAATCTAGATATTATAAAGGTTCTATTAATATTATATCTTAATTACTAAAAATAATAAGCTTATAAATAAGTCATAGAAGTTTTATTTTAAATAATTACCTTATATATAAAAGTATAAAGTTATATCTTATAGTAGAGACGTCTTTTAAGTGAATACGCTTTTAGAATACTACTATTAAGTGTGAAGGTTCGATTTCGAGTTTTATAGTGAATGGATTCGCTTGAGTGAATAGGGGTATTCGGTATTCCGTAGCTATTTAGTTAGTTCCACCGCGAGGAGTTCTCTCTTTCTCTCCTTGCGGACAATCTAATCAATACCCTACCCTGACATATTGTCCGCCTTTTACGAACTAATACGATTGATATAGTCGTCGTATTCTATTATAGCTAACCAAGCTTTTGGTATAGGCTTCGAGGGCTAGGCTGGAGACCAAAATCTATAACCACCTAGCGGATTCGTACCTTGGAACAATCTACTAGACCCTTAACCTTAACCTTAACCTTAACTAGAACACTTTAATGCTAATAACCTTTACTATTACTATAACGACCCGTAGACACTCTCCTAAGCCGCGACCCGAAACCCTTAAGTATTCTAATAAATATTCAAGGGTATCGTCGAGGGTTTAGAAACATCTAGACAAGTATATACAGAGGCCCTTCGAGACGAAGAGGAAGTAAAGGAAGACACCTAGAAACTCTAGAATAAGTATACGTAACTCTACAATTGATTCGTCGTACTCTAGAAATAGGATAGTGAGCTTCGAACTACTACTTAAACAGCTCTAGTTACTCCTACACCCCCACTAGTGAATACCTTACAATAATAATAAGTCTACGTTGCGCGTTCCCCGGTATATCCTAATCCTGTCAAATTCGGTAACAAGCTTCGATTTCCCTCTGACCTTCGTAGCTATCTTATTAGTACAAGAATCAAGCTTTAGTAGAATCGGGATTAGTAGACTAATAAAACTAACCGTATAAACTACGTTTTGAGTACTTTGGAAGGCGAAGCACGTAAGTATATTAACCCTTTTATTAACGAACTTAGAGAGTATAGTCTAGCTTTGTAATCTGTTAACAACATCTTTACTACCTTGAGTAATACCTTTAGTAATCCCTATTTACGTAGTAATACCTTTAACAAGCTCTATAAACTTTAACAAGACAATATAAGAACTAACGAGTTCCTTACTAACTTCTTATCCCTCTATATAGTATTAAACTCTTAAGGATACGAAGCTTATACCCTCTTACAAAATACTCTAGATTCTAGGGTTACTGATCGCGTCTTGTAGAACCCTCTCTATAACAACAAACTCCCTCTTACGAATTTAGCTACCCTTGTACAAGATACTGACTATGTCTGCCGCCGCGTTTTTTGTGAGAATTTTCTTTATAAAAAGTCTACTAGTAGTCTTCTATAACCTATTATTCCTCCGCCTACTTCGGCTCCTGTTTCTACGGCGGACTCTAGTTGTAATCCTATAGATTTAGACGCTCTAAAGATTAGTAGCAAGGTAGTTTAGACCAAGAAGGATATCGAAGACAAGAAGCGCGCGGTTACGTTAGAGGAGAAGAAGGCTCGGAAGGAATATTAAATAAAGTATAGCTTATACTTTTATTATAATTCTCCTAACCACAACTTAAAGACTCCCTATCCTAAGTTAGAGAAGGCTAAGGAGGCGAAAGCGAAGAAGGATAAGGCGGGAAAAGTATAGTCTCTAGCAATAGTCGCCGTTAGGGACGTAAAAGGAATAAGATATTAAGGCTCTCTTTACTCGAGGAAAGGTAAAAAAACGGTATAGAAGTCCTTTGTAAGGTAGTTTACAAGGATCTTAATAATACCGATAATCTATATACTACTTCTACTACTTATTATATACTCGATTCTAGTACTTTAGCTTAATACTTTATCGATTCCGCCTACGTATAACAAAATAGATTTGTTTTAGAACTACTCGCTTAACTACAAAGTCTTCGCATTATAGACGGACGGCCTTCTATTACGGGTACTATTATATATACTATTACTTTAGATTTAATTATTAGTAAGCATATCGAACGTTAGCAACGGTTTTACGTTACTACGCTAGTATCCTACGATATTATTCTAGGATAACTATAGCTAGCTCTTTATAACCCGAACGTAGACTAGACAGGACAAGTTATCGACTTTTGCTCTAGATTTTACAAGGCCTACTACTATATACTACAGCGCCTAGATACTATACAAGTTACTTGTGTAAGGGAAGAGGTACGAACACTACTGCTACGGAAAGTAGGCGCTGCCGCTTTCTATAAGCTTACGAAGACTTATAGAGTCGAGGTGTTCTCTCTGTCTCTCTTTGAAATTAACTAGTATTTAGAGAGATCTAGGATAGATTTAGTCGACTCTTTAGTTAAGGGATCTCGTTAGATTCGTCTAGATAATAGCTTAGATAGCCCTTAGCGGATAAAGCGTATTTTAAAAGAGGAGTCTTTTTCTCCCTTGCCTAATTTAACTATCCCTAGAACTCGATAACAAAGAGCCTCGGAGCTCTATTTGCGTAGCGTATTAATAGAAGACGTAGAAATCGCTTTACGACCAAAATCAATAGTTAATCCTACTTCTCTTTTGCCTTAAATACTACTATTGTTACCTACTACTTTTTAATAGAGACGTAGCTAATATCCTACTACTGTATTAAGATTACGATCTCTATATTAAATTAAAGCTAAACAAGACCCCGCCTTATAGTAAGTTATATAATATATCTAAACTAGAACTTCTTGTTTTAAGAAAGTATCTCAAGGAATAGTTAGACAAGGGCTTTATTCGTATAAGTACTTCTCTTGCTACATTACTAGTTTTATTTGTAAAGAAGCCTAGCAGCGGTCTCCGCTTTTGCGTAGATTATCGACTTTTGAATAATATTATAATTAAGAATTAGTATCCTATTCTACTAATCTAGGAGACTCTTCAGCGCCTAAGTAAAGCTCGATACTTTACGAAGCTTAATATAATTACTGTATTCAATTGTATTAGGATGAAAGAGGGAGACGAATAGCTTACTACCTTTAATACTCGATATAGCTTATTCGAATCCCTTGTTGTACCCTTCGGTCTCACTAACGCACCTACTACTTTTCAGGCTTAGATTAACGAAGTCCTCCGTCCATTTTTGGACATGTTTTGTACTACTTTTCTAGACGATATACTAGTCTATTCTAATGACCTAAAATCTTACCGCGAGCACGTCTATTAAGTACTCGATGCTCTATAATTAGCCGGCCTACATTTAGATATAAAGAAGTGTGATTTTGAAGTCTAGGAAGTCAAGTATCTTAGTATAGTAATTAATACCGACGGCGTACGGATAGATCTAGAGAAAGTCTATATAGTTATTAATTAGTAGACGCTATCTAATCTTAAGGACTTACAAGCTTTTCTAGGGTTTTCGAACTTTTACCGTCGCTTTATTAAGGACTTTTCGCATACTGTTAAGCCCCTTAATTTTCTCTTTAGGCAGGGAGTGTCTTGGTCCTGGGATTCGGATTGCGAGCATGCGTTCTAGACGCTTAAGCGAGCCTTTATTTCAGCCCTGTGACGGTCATGACCATCACGTGCCACTTGTATCACGTGGCGTCGCTCAGCGACCCACACCATGTACTTAAACTCGAGCTCTCTCGAGCTCTCCTCTTCTCCTCAGCTTAGAATCTTCGAATAGACAGTTCTACGATTCCATAACCTACACCTTGGACGCCCACGGGCAACATATCGTACGTGTCGTCACAAGCCCCTATTCTTCGATACTTTAATTATACTAAAGAAGTAGTTTTGGAATACGATTCTTCGGACTTTGTATCTACAGCGATACTCTCTTAGTATTTTAATAGTGTTTTATATCCTGTGGCGTTTATGTTTAGGGTATTTAACCCCGCTAAATATAATTATAAGATCTATAATAAGGAGCTTCTTATAATTATACGAGCCTTTGAATCCTGGCGAGCCGAGCTAGCCAGCGTCGAATACCCTATTTCCGTTGTTATAGACTACTAGAATCTCAAGTACTTTATAACTACTAAGTACCTTACTCGTCGCCAAGTACGTTAGAGCGAGTTCCTGTCCTCCTTTAACTTTGTTATTAAAGTAGCCCCTGTAAAAGACCTCGTTAAGCCCGACTCTTTAACTCGACGCTCCTAGGATTTACCCTAAGATTCGGACGATCCCCGCTTAAAATACTAGGACTAGGCCCTACTTAAGGGTCACAATTTAGACCCGGCCTTACAATTATCGCCTATATAACTAGAGGAGGCTACCGAATCTAACGACTAGAAGATTACCCGTATACTTAGGGAGGGCTATCCTAACGACCCCTTCTAGAAGCGAATATTAACTTAGATAAATTATGTTGACCGTACCCTGTACTCTAAGGAAGTGTCTTTGTCGGAATGTGCGATTCGCGAAAATTAGCTATACTTCCGGGACCGTCTATACGTTCCTAATACTAATTTACGAGTGTAGCTACTTTAAAAGAGCCACGATTCTATAGAAAGCGGTCACCTAGGACAGAATAAGCTTTTTGAACTAATTTCTCGATATTATTAGTGGCCGAAGTTATATAGTAATATCGCTTAGTTTTATAGAGCTTGTAAGAGTTACGCTTGTAATAAGAACTCTTAGCTTCGTTATTAAGGTACTCTAAAACCACTTCCACTCCTACTTTAGCGTTAGACCGACTTATTTATAGATTTTATAGGTCCCCTCGCTAGGATTAATAGTTTTAACCAGATAATAGTTGTGACAGACGTGCTTCTGGACAGTCGGAACAAACAACACTCTATTCTTAGGACAATAGATGAGGAGGGAAGGAGAGCTCGAGAGAGCTAGGAACTAAATACAGGTCGTGCGCGCTAGTACTAGCGCGCCTCGCCGAGCGAGCATGTGACATCCAACCCTCGTGACCATAACCGTCACAATAGTAGTAATTAACAGGCTTTCTAAAGACTATTATATCATTCCTTGTAAAACTACTATAACCGCTACTAATCTAGCTTACGTCTTCGTACGAGAGATTTGGAAGCTCTATAGACTCCCTAGCTTAATTGTCTCTGACCGGGGAACCTTGTTTATATCTAACTTCTAGAAAGCTATCTATGATATACTACAAATCTAGGTATAACTCTCGACAGCCTACCATCCTAAGACTAACGGTTAAACCGAAATTATAAACAAGTTAGTAGCGAAATACCTTCGTCTTTATTTAGACTTCGCTTAGAAGAAGTAGGTACAATATCTCCCCCTAGCAGAATTCGCTATACGGAATGTTATAAATAGCTCTACTAGAATGTCCCCCTTTTTTACGAACCACGGTTACTACCCTCGACTAAGCTTTGTACCACTAAAAGACTTAGACTCTATATTACCAAAAGAACTAGCTAGTACTCGATTCGTACAGAAAATACAGGAGATCCTCGATTTATTACGAACTAATCTCCTAGCCGCTCGAGATTCGATAGAGTCTTCCGCTAATAATTCAAGGGACCTAGCCCCTGCTTATCGAGTAGGTAATTTAGTACTATTAAGTACTAAAAATATCCTATCTACTTATCCTATTCCTAAATTCGATACTAAGTTTATAGGACCTTTCTAAGTCCTTTAGAAGGTTAACTCGTACGTGTACAAGCTAGACTTGCTAGTAGAACTCGAAGTAATCTATCTAGTCTTCTATACTAATTTGTTACGGCCAACTGTAGGTACTCTACTACCTGGGTAGTACAATCTACTAGCTATGCTAGTAGCGCTCGATAATAGTGGTCAGGAATTATAGGCAGTTGACAGAATTATCGATTCTCGGCGTCAAGATAGTCAATTTGAGTATTTAGTCTAGTAGAGAGGTTACAAGGAGACCACGTGGGAGCCCCTTGCGAATGTCTTTACAGGCTCTACATCTCGTACCCTGTTCCATCGCTCTTTCCCTGATAAGTTACGACCTACGTCTAAGGAATTGTAAGCTGCTCGCGCTGCTTCTGTGCAGAAGGGTTATAGGATAAGGGGGGGCCTTATATGAAGGTTCGATTTCGAGTTTTATAGTGAATGGATTCGCTTAAGTGAATAGGGGTATTCGGTATTCCGTAGCTATTTAGTTAGTTCCACCGCGAGGAGTTCTCTCCTTCTCTCCTTGCGGACAATCTAATCAATACCCCACCCTGACATTAAGTTAACCTTAATAATTATACTTACTTCTACCTTACTTTCTAGAACTACTAAGTATTTTATTTATATACTATTATATATTATACAGACCTTAGAATTAATATAATTTAGTTCTTCTATCTAGAGTATTTAGTTATAATTTATAAGTCTATATATAATACTACTTTTAAGCTAATATTAGTAATTAATGAACTTATATTAAATAATAATATTCTTCTACTAAAGATTAAGTACCTCACTAGTAGATCATAAAAGGCTTATATTTATCGAAACTATAAGTTATCTACTTATAAGTATTTATAATACTCTAAAGTTAGCTATAATTTATAAATATATATAGGTATACTATTAGCTTATAGATAAGTATAAAAAGTAAAAGATACTACCTTTTTAAATAACTTAAACCTAAAGAATAAGAAGTATATAAACTAGAATACTTATATTTAAAATATTAATAATAATCCCTTCTTTTATATATATACTAAGTACTAAAAGACTTATATAGCCTTATACTACCGCGCCCGAGTTATAGTATTACTTAAGAAAGATAAGAACTTAGTAAATAATAATAATAAAGATAGTAACGAGTCTAATAAATCTAGTAAATCTAATAAATCTAGCGAATCTAGCGAATCTAGCGCTAAATCTAATAAAACCGATATTAATAAACTTAATAAAGATAATAGGAATACTAATTCTAAGACTAGTAAATAGCGAATTAAATATTAGATTACTAAATAATAATAAAAAAAGAAACTTATAAAAAAAGAGTATAAGTAAAATAAGAGTCCTTTAATAAATATAAATCTTAATACTACTATATTACTAAGACGCTATCTACTTAAAACCGAGTTAAAGCCGGCTTAAAACTAGGTTAAACCTAATTCGAAGCTAACTTAAATCTTAGGAACCGCTTAGGAACTACTTATAAACTAATTAGGAACCCTTAAGCGACGCTAGTTAAGCCGAAGTTAAGCTAGTATTTAAACCGATTTATATTCTATAACTCTATAAAAGGTTTAGGGTTCTAGAGCGGTTTAAGGGTTTAAGCTAGGGTTAAAACTAGTTCGAAACTACCTTATAGCCGTACTATAAAGAATTTAACTACTTTATAACTATATTTAAACTATAGTTTAACTCTAAGCTAATTACTATTGAATTCTAACTAGAAGTAGGTCGAACTAGACTAGAATATAGTTCGAATATAATTGAAATATAGTTAGAATATAATTAGATTATAGTTTAAAAATAATCGGAATATAGTTCGAATATAATCGGATTATAATCTAGTTAATAGTCGGCTTATAGTTAGCTAATAGTCTAAGTAGATATATGTAAAAATGGTATAAAAAGATAAGGATAAGCAAGTTGAGGTAGATAATTATGTTATTCTCTAAAGTTTTTTTTTTAAACCTAAAACTAAGTGGAGGGAACCCAAGTATATATAGACGTCCTGGACTGAGCATGTGACTAGGAGGTTGTCCGCATACGGACTTCCTTTTGTCCTTGTAGGTCAAAGGGTCCTTGGTCATTTGGTACAAAGGATTCCGGATGCGGACTGGTCTTTGTCCT
>UNPT01000749.1:0-12163 GCA_900536445.1 Hymenoscyphus occultus
TATTTGCGACCCCTGTAGCCTAGGGGGGATTTTCCCCCCTAGCGTCCTTTGTCCTGTCTAGGAATTACCTAGGAGCTAGCCTTTAGGTGTTAGTATCCGCCGGACGTTAAATAGAAATAAATAAATAAATAAAAGTGCCCACAGTTAACAATATTTGCTCAAGAATACAAGGGGAGTCAAAAATAATTGAAACGTTTATTTGATTCAATGTTCCAACCAGAAATCACATTCATTGCAAGAATCATTTTTGTTCGCTCAGCCAGCCATTGTGTAAGTAGCTTTTGGTATAATAGACGCTGCACAGTCCCCCGCCCAACCCCCATTCCCAATCAATTCCGTCCACCCATCATGAAAAATGCCAACGCAGGCTTGTACTTGCAAGTATGAAACCAGCTCCTTTCATCCGGACACTGCTTTTTGGTTTTCCTTTTGGTTCTTATTGATGATGTCCTTCACCAATGTTTCTGCCCCATCAAGATCATCAAGATCCAACCGAGTCATTTCCACACCGAAATAATTTCCGATTGCTGATAGCGCGTCAAAAGAGGGTTTATCGAAGACAAAACTGATTGCCAATCCAGTACGTCCAAATCTGCCAGT
This sequence comes from Hymenoscyphus occultus, assembly GCA_900536445.1. Classification (NCBI taxonomy): domain Eukaryota; kingdom Fungi; phylum Ascomycota; class Leotiomycetes; order Helotiales; family Helotiaceae; genus Hymenoscyphus; species Hymenoscyphus occultus. The sequence goes on from UNPT01000749.1 coordinate 601, forward strand.
TCGACCGATTCGATGAAGATATGTCTCAAAATCTGGGACTTCATCTCTGCCATTTGGTGATAATCTCTTCATTGGAACGTCATAATTGATTACCAATGAGATTGCCGAAATATCAATTCCTCGTGCAAAGACGTTGGTTGTAATAAGCACCTTGAATTCTCCGTTACGGAATCGTTGAATAGCGTTATCGCGTTCACTTCCCAGCATACCGCCATGGAGTTTAAGAACCTGGTGGTCGGCCTCCGACAATTTATGTTCGATTGCATCGGCTGTTGCTCGCGTCTATTTAATATCGAGTAAGCAACTGTAAATTCTTAATCCCTGTCTTGGAAACTTACCTTGACGAAAATGATAGATTGTCCAATTGTCGTAAGACCATACAGTTGAACCAGAGTCTCATATTGACCATCTCTTCCCGCTTGACTATCACAATCCACAAACATCTGTTTGATCCCCTTCACGGTCAACTCTTCAACCTTCAATTCCAATCTCATGGGATCTGGACAGAAGAAGCTCGCAAATTTGTTGACATTTTCGGGGAAGGTTGCCGAAAACAAGAGAACTTGGGCAGTCGGGGGAGTGAATCTGTTGTCAATTAGACTAAATCAATAGGATAAGGTACAGACACGAACCGTTTGATACGAAGAGAACTGTCCCCATGCCCTTGCGAGGACAACATTTGATCCGCTTCGTCTAAAACCACTATTCTCAATTGAGATGTGTTAAGTTGACGTTGTTTAATGAGACCTTCTATTGTGCCAGGAGTTCCGACCACAACCATTGCGTTGACTGGTCCTCTATGGGGAGGAGGGCTATTTGGATCCTTTGGATCAGGCGACACAGCAGAATGTACTCTCAACGTCTCCTGACCCACAAAGTACTGCCCCATAGTTTGAAAAACACCGACGATCTGTATAGCCAATTCTCTAGTTGGTGCTATACACATAGCTTGTGGTATGTTCGGCTTGGAAAAGTCAAGGCGAGCAAGCATAGTGATTGCAAAAGTTCCCGTCTTTCCAGTTCCAGATCGCGACTGACCAATCATATTTGGCGGAGGGTTCTCGAGCAGAAGATGAGGTAGGGCTTGACTCTGAATATTTGATGGTCTTAGAAAACCCATTGAGTAGAGTCCTTTGAGTAGCAGTGGATTACTGGAACGAAGGGTCAGTATATGCTTGAGGTGTGAGGTTTATTACAAAATTCGTTTGATCGGTGCGCGCCGCATGAGCTCCATGAGCATGCACATCGACCACTGTAGAGCAGGTTAACTTACAGGCCCAGGTCTTCCCATGTTTTGATAATGCGACGGTCCTGACTGTCAAGACCTCTCTGCTTCTGCTGATCGCTGTAGTAAAGATCAATTGGTCCATCGTCGTCGTCCTCCATCATTCCAGAGCCACCGAGAATTGTAGCAGTTCCGTCAACCTGGGCAGCAGGAAGTGGGGATGGGGTGTCCTTCGTAGGAGTTGCGCCAGTGGGAGAAGAAACTTCGTCAGCCCACGATGAAGTTGCTGGTCGAGTTATACGATCTGCGAGAGACGGAGCCTTCTCCGCGCCCTCGGACGCGTTACCAGACATGTTGTGATAAAAGTTTCCTGGCGTAGAGGCGAGAAGTGGTTGTATGGTAAAGGTCTGGATTCGAGGTTGAAGTTGAAGTGCGACAGGACAGGGCGACGTCAGTAGTAATAGATAGCTGGCGGGAGGGTTGTGGTCAGCGCAGAAGCGCGACAATATATTTGTGTTTGAAGATCAAAGGAAGGATAGGATTGGTGGAGAGCTCAAAGAGGGTGGTGGTGGTGGTGTTTGTTTTCTTTGACAGTGAGGTCAAGCTTAAGCTCCTTGCTTGGTACCAGGTATGCTAGGTATGCGCTCTTGCTCCCGCCAGGGCTCCAGCATGGCGGGGTCTGCTTTTAGCGTGCTCACCCGCACTTCACCTCAGCTTTGTTTGTGTTTCGGCCTTATGAGGCATCGAGTCCTCGGCGATATCGGGCTCGGGCACCGGCTCGGGCGGCGGGCCATTACTTCCCAACCTTGGGCGCTGTTACTGTATGGATGATCGTGGGGTGGCAGTGACTGTCATTGCGCTTCGACGACTCAATATATCAATTCATGCGCATGCTCTCCCTGCCCTCTGAATTATGACGTTGGCTCAATTTGACCGTCATTTGTGAGCTCCTTCTTGGAAGAATCAAACATCTCTCCTTTGCGCGAAATTGTGGCTACCAAACATGGCAGATGTAGACATTGCCCCCAACTTTGGGCTTGAGCTCAAGGTACGTCTCTGATTAGCTTCCGCTTGCGCCGGGATCCAACTGACCTCTGCATTTCAGGATGGATTTAAACCAGTCAATGCTTGGGTCTCGAACGGAATAACTTGGTTGGATGACATTCAACAGTTTTACCGAGAGCGAAGTGTTATTGAGAAGGAATACAGCGCGAAGCTCAGTGCCTTGGCTAAGAAGTACTATGAAAGGAAGGCCAAGAAGTCGAGCCACTTGAGCGTTGGAGATACACCCGTTATGACACCTGGATCGCTGGAGAGGTATGCTATGGCTTTTACTGGGGAAAGTCTTCAGCTGACTGGAGGAACGCAGTGCTTCGTTGACAACATGGACGACCCAACTAACGACTCTAGAGTCGCGAGCGGCTGAACACGACCGTTATGGTGGAGAGTTAATCACACAACTGGCAGATCCATTAAAGGTCATTGCCAGTCGATATGAAGAATTGCGAAAGCGCCATGCCGAATTCGCAGATAAATTGGAAAAGGAGCGAGATTCAACCTTTGGAGACCTGCGGAAAATGAAGGGCAAATATGATTCGGCTTGCCAGGAAGTTGAGAATAAACGGAAAAAGACTGAATCAGCATTCGACTATGGAAAAGCGAAAGCCCAGAATGCATACCAGCAACAAATACTCGAGATGCATAACGTCAAAAACAGTTATCTTATTGCCATTAATGTTACGAATAAGCAGAAAGAGAAATATTACTATGAGTATGTTCCGGATCTTGTCGACAGTATGCAGGACCTCTCTGAATCGCGAATATCGAAATTGAATGGAATTTGGTCATTAGCAGCACAGATTGAAACTGGCATGTTGAATCGTAGTATGGATTTTGTCGATCATTTGGCGAAAGAGATTCCACGAAACCAGCCCCATCTCGATTCCATGATGTTTGTGAGGCACAACGTAGCTTCTTGGCAAGAACCACCCAACAAGGCATTTGAACCAAGTCCTATATGGCATGACGACGACCTTATGGTGGTGGACGATACGGCCAAGGTTTTCTTAAGGAATGTATTGAGCAAGTCCAAAGCGCAGCTGGGTGATTTAAGGAGGGAAGTCGACAAGAAACGAAGAGAAGTGGAAGGCACAAAAAGAGTGAAGCAACAAATCCGAGAAGGCAGAGACAAGAGAGATGAGGTTGAAGTGGTCAAGGCCATTTTTGCACTCCAGGAAGAATTACATCAGGTCGATCATAAAAGATTAACAGCAGAGGTTGAAACCGACACTATTACAGCTGCAGTTGGGGATGTGACCCTAGGAGCGAAGAGTCACAACTTCAAATCTCAGACTTTCAAAATTCCAACAAATTGTGATCTGTGCGGAGAACGAATATGGGGGTTATCAGCCAAAGGATTCGATTGTCGAGACTGCGGTTATACATGCCACAGCAAATGCGAGATGAAGGTTCCTGCCGAATGCCCTGGTGAGCAAAGCAAGGAAGAGAAGAAGAAACTGAAAGCAGAAAGACAAGAAGCAGCCAACGCATTGAAGAGTCCCGGAATCCCTGTACATCCTCCTGACAGTGTTTCTGACCTACCTTCAATGACTCGAAGTAATACCATGAACTCATTGAGTTCTGGCTATGCAGCCAGTGCCCATCGATCGGTTTCTGGTAATGGACCAAAGTCACCCGTTGAAGAGACACAACCGGAAAGGCCAACATCTCTAAAGCCAATTAGTGCACCGAATACTTTACGAAAGAATCGAGTTATTGCGCCACCTCCTGCGGCCTACATTAGCGAGCTTCCTGGAAGTGCTCCTGCTCCTTCGAATGGTTCCGGAGTGTCTCTTTCTAATGAACAGAAAGGGAAAATGCTGTACGCGTACGATGCTAGCGGTGATGGCGAGATCACTGTTGCGGAAGGAAAAGAAGTAACAATCCTGGAACCGGATGGCAAGTTGTCCCATATTCCTCTGCCATGCAACTTCCGCTAACAATAATTCAGATGGTGGTTGGACAAAAGTCAAAGCCGGCTGGAAAGAAGGGATTGTACCAACGGCATACATTGAGATCTTTCCGGCAGCACCTCGACCTTCATCCGTATATTCCAATTCGGGATCTTCCATGGCAGGTAGCATGCAGGGCAAGAAACAAGGTCCAGCAGTCGCACCCAGACGCGGTGCGAAGAAACTGAAATACGTTGAGGCCTTGTATGAATACACGGCGCAAAGTGATGCTGAGCATAGCATGGTGGAAGGCGAGAGATTCGTGCTTATCAAGGAAGATCCTGGAGATGGGTGGGCGGAGGTTGAAAAGGGAGGTGCTACGAAGAGTGTCCCTGCCAATTATGTACAGGCTGTATAGTGAATGAGTGGACGAGTGAGTGAGCGAGTCCGGAGTAGGTGGAGTGTTGCAATATGTGGTGGGATATGGTTTTTGGCTGCACTGGCACATCTGAGTTGTTCGGCGATACGGGAAAGCGGAAATGCATTGGCACAATGGCGTTGGTGGACTTTTTCCCTTTCCCTTATTTTGAAAGGCCGGAAGTTTTGGAGGGAGCGCTCGCACTCACACTCACAGCATTGCGTTGTTACCTATTTAGTTTAGCATCGCATAGATACGTTTGATAGTAAATACTATTAGCTGGACAGGTTTTATCAGTCCACAATTGATAGTACGGATGGTTCAAATGGAAGTGCAAAAGCATGCTGCGAGTGAGCTTATTTTCACAGGATTTTCTAATTTCATTGTATTTCCTTACGGTGGGAGCAGAGGGGGTTTATGACTGTAAGCGAAAATTGCTCTAGCATTAATGTATGGTAGGTACATTTTCAACGCACTTCCATAAGTAGTAGGTAGGTAGAGGGGAACGTCAAGGCTGTCGAAAATGGATACTCATACTTTAGATCTCAGCTCCCCACACCATTGATTCAAGCTATGGAGTATTATCAGGAGGATGCCCGATCCGATGACCAAACAATCGTGGGGAAATGCCGCCTCATCCCACCTTTTTATGGACTTATCACTTTGTGCCCCTCCACTCTCCCATCGTCCACCGCTCTCCTACGACCCACGTTCAGCCGCGGCCACGATGAAAAAGCAATGAAGCGCGGGGAGATAGAGAAAAGCCACGATGCTTGATTGTAGAGAATGACTAGCTAGCCTACACGGTCTGGGGGCTACACTACTGAGGCGTCTGCACGCTGGAAGGGCGTGCAGAATGAGCTGAGGAGGAGAGGCCGATGAAGCGTGGAGTAGATACAGTAGCTTGGAGTCTTGTCTGGCACGCGACTGGCACAAGCTTCTTTCCACTCCTCAGAGACGAGTCTCCCATTGTCTTTGATATCTCTACCTTGACACATAAATCCATCACCAGTATCAATTGCACGAGGGAAAGTCTACGAGCGGATTGTGAATTGCTTCATCGCGTGCATTCTTTGTTCTGCTTGGACCAATTGTTGTCCTGGTTCTTTTTCTAGCCTCGGCACTGCTTCCCTACGTCAGTCGTATCGGCACAGCACAGTCATAGACTGCGAGGACCTATCGAGGGGTCAAGGGACAATTATCACACGCTGAATTGGAGAGCTTCATCAGATCAGCTTATGGGAAAGAGCAGTCATCGCCATTGAAGGGTTCACCAACACTCTCCCAGAGGCCTGAGGGCCGGCAAAACACATATTCAACATGTCGTGGAGGAAATCCGAGATGTTGATGGACACCATCAAGCATTATTCGGCATTCCCTGCCACGGGCGTGAGCTTGAGGCAGATGGTCCAGTTTGGAGAGAGACCGTCGACAGGTGCGTTGATTTGGTGCTGCCATGGAAAAGGTGTTTGCGCGGCGGGGCAATAGCTGAAATCTGTTTGCAATAGGGACCTTATTTCGAGCTTCACAATTCCTCTCCGAGGAGCTGCCCATACGATTGGCACATCGAGTACAGGAATTGGGGGATCTGCCAGATGGACTCAATGAAATGCCCTCCATCAGGAAAGTGCAAGATTGGTACGCACAGTCATTTGAAGTATTACTCTACTATTTTCTCAAGACGAGCTGAGGGGGATCTGACATGTGATGCAAGGAAATAACGACTCTGCAAAGACCCAGTCTCTCGAAAGACGTCCGCGATCGACTGATGCGACCCTCGAAAACGGACGGGAAGCCTTCCAAGATCCTCACGGAAACGACGTTAAATCCCAGCGTCAAAAAGGGGCAGTATAGCTCCCTAACCTGGCAGCAGAACGCCAAAGGAAAAGAAAACGGGGACGCGAAAAAGGCTGCGAGACGTTACTTTGCTACGGTGGAAGATACGTCCGACTGGCCCCCCGAACTCCACGATTACAACCAGAGGTTTGCGCAGACGTTGAACCAGATCAAGCGAAGGCACGATAGCGTTGTAACGACCGTTGCCCAGGGAATCCTGGAATACAAACGGAAACGTCAACGCATGCAGATTGACAACAATATTCAAGCTTTCTTGGACCGATTCTACATGTCCCGAATTGGCATTCGCATGTTAATTGGACAGCATATTGCGCTGACGGATCAGAGTCATAGTAAGGATCCGGCGTATGTGGGAATCATCTGTACGAAAACGAACGTGAGAGATCTTGCGCAGGAGGCTATTGAGAATGCGCGATTCGTCTGTGAGGATCATTATGGCCTATTTGATGCGCCCAAAGTCCAACTCGTCTGTCCCCCGAATCTACATTTCATGTATGTCCCAGGCCATTTATCACACATGCTCTTTGAGACCCTGAAAAACTCTTTACGAGCGGTGGTGGAAACCCACGGACAGGACAAAGAGGATTTTCCCGTGACGAAAGTTGTCGTTGCTGAGGGAAAAGAGGATATCACGATCAAGATCTCGGATGAAGGGGGTGGGATTCCGAGAAGTTCGATCCCGCTTGTTTGGACGTATATGTATACCACCGTGGACACGACGCCCAGTCTCGATCCAGATTTCGATAAGAGTGATTTTAAAGCCCCTATGGCGGGCTTTGGATATGGATTACCTATATCAAGACTCTACGCCCGATATTTTGGTGGCGATCTGAAACTCATCAGTATGGAAGGGTAAGTGATCAACCTCTCTTCCCCCATTTCCTCCTCCCTACATCCCCTTCACAACACTAACCAACCCCCAGCTACGGAACGGACGTCTACCTGCACCTCAACCGCCTCTCGAGCTCCTCGGAGCCTCTCCAATAACAATCAGCCGTCATGAGGGACACCTATACCACCCCCTATCGCCCCAACTCTGCTCCGTGGGCGTCCCAGGGATTGACGAATTTGTGGAGAGAGCAGAGTCACGTGGCGAAGTTGCAGATGCGGTTGAAGTTGCGCTCTGGTGCTGCGACGCCGAGGGAGGTCTCGGAGAGGAAACAGGTTGGTGATGCGGTGAGTATGGTTAATGAGGGCAGGAATGCCCGTGCGAGGTATGGGTTCTTTGGCGGGGAGGGGGGTGAGGTTTAGCTGGGGGGGAGGGTTGTATGATGAGTGTGTTGTGTGTGTGGTGTTGATGGGTGGGTGAGGGAATGATGCCCTTGCTGGCTGCGTCGTAGGGAAGGAAGGAAGGGTTAGGTGAGGACCATGTGGGAATGTGGGCAATGTGGGAATGAAATCAGATGAGATGAACATGAGATGAAAATGTATATATTGTGCGCCAGGCCATCATGATTTTCGATGTTTTTGCTTGTTTGTTTGTTTGTTTGTTAGACTTTATTTATATTTATTTATACTTATTTACTTATTTATTTATTCTTACTTCCTAACACTTATTAGACTTGTTTATACCTACAGTAGTTATATTATACTATTTTAGAGAAATGAATAAGTAGCTAGATTTACTTTTTCGTTTTTCGGATTTTTTTTGGGGGGGGGGGCACCGGGGGGGAGGGAGGGAGGGCGAAAGGGGGAAAGGGGAAAGCGGGGTGGTTTGGAAATTTTAAATAGCTGGAATTAGAGAACGGTGATGTTGATGGATGGGTAGAGAGAGGTTAGGATTAGAAGGATGGGATGTTTTTAGGTAGGTTGGTGGAGGTGGTAGGTTGGTGGGGGGAAGTTGATGGGAGGACTTAAGTTTTTGGGTATTAACCCTTTTTTTTGTGGATTTTTTGGGATTTTTTTAAGGGGTTTAGGGGGGTTGGAGTGGTGGTTGGGAGGAAATCGAGGGATATATAGGTACTGTAGGTGGTAGAATGAGATGGAAGGGAAGATGGAAGGGAAGTTGATTAGTGGAATAAGGCGGGGCTAGGGCTAGGAGGGAAGGGAAGCTAATATAGATAGGTAGGGTAGGTAGTTGATGGGTTGGTATACGAGTATGTAGAGATCTGATGTTAGAGTTGGAGATAGGTGGATAGGTGGATAGGGTAGAAGTATTTGGGATGGTGGGAATGGGAATGGGAATAGTAGGTTCTGTGGGATATGGTAGGGGTAGATGGTAGTTGTGTTGTAATAGAGGACGGGAGAAGGGAGGGGGGAAGGAGGTAGGTGGGTATATTTTGATCTTTACTTATAACGGCTTTTCTTAGGAAGGAAGGGGAAGAATAGCGTTCGGGATTTGTAATTCTATTTTATTCTAAGACCGTCCTATGGAATATTCTATTCTAAATAGTATAAGTGTTGGAATATTCTATTCCAAAGGATAAGGGTGGAATATTTAGACTTCTAATTAGAATTCCTACGTAACCTGTATTATATATAGGTAGTAGTTCCGGTCCGAGTAACTAAGAAGCCTAGTCTAGGTTTAGCCTTAGTATTATTATTTATTATATAGCGTAGCTAGATTAAATACTTGTAATATATAGGGTAAGTACGTATAGTATAGCTAAAATATACTAAGAGTACATACTTATACTAAGAGTAAATATAATATTAGAATATTATTTATATATATTGTATTTGTGAACGTGTGGAGTGAACCACTGCTTGCTGTAATGAATACTGAGTCAAACCGAACACTGCTATAAAGAGCGACAACTAAGTAAGGAGGGAAGAGAGTTCCAGAGGAACAAGAGCTTATTCCAGAGGAACAAGAGCTTATATACAGGATTCCTCGTAGCACGCACGTGACGTGCTACACGTGATCTGACCCTAGTTCCTCCAACTCCGTGACAATATTTAAGAATATATTAAAAGAATTAATAAAAGAGAAGGTTTAAGCTTTAGAGTAATATAGAAGATTATAAGAACTAATTAATATTAGTTTAACTCTAAGTTAATAAAGCCGAAAAGATAAATAAGAAAAGTATAATATAAGGCTAATAGTTTAGTATCGAATATATCGTATTATAAAGACTATTAGTTATATATACCGAGTAAAGGTATTATAAGTACTACTACTATTATATAGTAGTACTTAGTACTAAGTATAGTACGTAAGTAGCCTTAAATAGTATTTACTTATATTAATACGAGACTAACTTTAAAAGACGAAGAAGGCTAAACTCGATATTAAACTAACTAAATAACTAGCTATTCCTAGTTCCTTAAATAATATAAAACAAAACCCTATTTTATATAAAAGAAACTTTATAATATCCTTCTAAAAAAAACCATTTAATATCCTCCTTCCTTACTCTAATCTCTCTACGTTTAACCTACTTCTATATATCGATCTTAATCTTATTGAATTCGATTAATTTAGTAAGTACTTAGTAGGGCTTTAATTTAATTCTCGAATCTATAGGATTAGAATCTCCTTAAATCTATATAATAGTATAGATCTTTTATTATTTATATACTTATTAAAGTACTATTATATTAATTATTAATTACTTTTCCTTAGTAGTACTAAGTTTAGTTAAATAATTATAGATTAACTTAGAATTAGTATAAATAGTAAGTTTAAGCTTACGACCTAAGATAGCGTCTAAAGTTAACTTAATAACTCTTACTATGGCCAGCAAAAGTCGAAATCTCAGCCTGTACGAGGCGCTGGCTACGAACCTAGGATTGCAATATTATCCTAGAGCTAATGAGATACTCTCGCATTCGTTGGAGCTTGTGTAAGCGTCGTGGTGATCCAACGAGGGTATCGCGACGTGGCCTCACCAGAACAGAGGAATAGCAGCCAACGCCACTAGATTTAAAAACTACCCAACTGTCCGATTCCCTGCCTTGCGACTAGGCACATCTTCGACATCTACGCGGTCGAATTTCTAAGCAGTAATAACTACGTCGGCGGATAGGGCACCTCTAGGGCGGTATTTGCAGAGTTTTCACGACCGGCAAAAATAGGGGCTCCGCTAGCCAGTATAGAGCAGAGGTCTCTGCTTCAAGGATTACAGCCTTCCCCCTAAGACGGTCGACCTTTACGACAAAGAGAACAGAGCGTCTGTTAAAGAAGAAAGGGTAGAAGGAGGGTTATGCACTACGAGGGTAGATAAGCCTAGAGGGACGGCAAAGAGCTAGGATCTCGTATTATACGAAGGAGGGATAAATAGAGGGAAATGGTTTGGATGGAGTTTCTCCTCTTCTTTTAACCCCTTTGCTTAGGTAGTAGAACTCTCTTTAGAAGGGTATATTTGCAGGGAAGAACCGCTGTTAAGACAGGCCCAACGACAATTTACGAATCCCTTGTATATACGATACCAGCCCTCTCTCTACCTACACGCCTAGAAACGCGATTTTACAATACACAAGGTAGGAAGGCCGGCTCACTCTACACACGATCGGGGCCCAGGGACTAGGCCGACAGAAAGCTAGGGATTAGAGGCACAAAGGGAGAACAGAAGCATCGCTTTGGTTAGTGGGATAGAAACACATAGAGTATGCTGCCTGGCTAGGGGTGTATTCTACGCAAATCCTGCGAGGCATGGTCGGCCCTGCTAGTGTATAGCAGAGATGTGGCAGGGTATCGCGAAGGGGGGTCAAACCCTTAGGGCGAGGTATATAATGGCAGCGATAGAAGGGAGGATGGTGATTTATTGCTCTATATAACACTGTCTATATGGCCCGAGAGGACGGAGGCGTATGTCGGTTCACGAAGAGAGCGTAGAGAGCAGCTGGCTGGTTGGTAATTGTAAGCTTAAGGAGCAAACTGTAAGGGAGACGTAGATAGAGAGGCCTTGTCCCCCTCTCTTCCGAACCTGGGAGGCGAGACACAGGGGAAAAGCGTTGTAGAGGCTTCTAGCGTAGAGAGAAGCAGGCCGACTCTACTGTATATTTGAACTAATATATATCTTTTACCGCCACGTCCGATTCCGACACCTCGATACGCTACTCACCTCGAGCGATTGCTCATGCGGGAAAGAGAAGACGCCGTTCCACCTACTTTACTGCCGTCGGGTTAAACAAATAGCACCGACGCTAGTAGCAAGAGCTAAGCGAGAC
>UNPT01000748.1:0-12293 GCA_900536445.1 Hymenoscyphus occultus
CCCAAACACAAGACCCAGCACAAACACCGCACCAAAGGACACCGATCCTGGAGCGCGGGGGGAGGCCTCAGAGGACGGCGTGGAGATGGGGCTAGCTGATGCTGATGCGGAGGGCTGGGTGGAAGTTGGTCGAGTGGTGGTGGCGGAGTTGGGAGGGTGTTTGGTGGTGGTGGTGAAGGTGCTGGGGAGATGCAGTTTGGGGTGGTCATTGTGGGGTGGAGTTTGGTTGTTGGGTGTTGGGGGGTTTGGTTGTGGAGGTTGAGGTTGGAAGTTGGAAGATGATGTGAGAGGAAGGAACTGCTGTGTATTTATGTTTTTATTATATCAGATTCAAGATAGTGTTATTCACCTACCTTCCAATAAGTCTCAAGTCGCTAAGCCCCATTGGAGTTTGAGGCGAAGTACAGTATCAAATTTCCTCGCGACAGTTGTCATACAACCTAATAATCTAAGAGGTGAATAAGACTCCTAATCATCTAAAAGCAAGATAAGACTCGACACCAATTTGAATAGGAGGCAGATCTTGTCTTGTATCACACAGTGCCAACAAATCTCAGATACTCGTTCTAGAACCTTCAGATTAAGAAAGGTTTGAACAAAGGGACTTACTTAGCTTATAGCTATAAGAAACTCAACCACCTGCGTAGTCAAAATCAAAAACGAATCTATCCTTCCAAACACCATAAACATATTCGCTTGGCTCAGTTAGCTAGCCCTTTACTCAAGCCTATTGAGGCGTTAGCGTTTATTACAGTGAGATCTAGGAAACCGTAAGGTTAAGTAAGAAGTTAATATTGACAGGTCCATAAATATCTCTATGCAGGACAGCTTTCATTTGTATTTCCTATGGCAGGAAGGAATCTGTCTTGCCAGGTGAATTCACTGGCAGGATAAGGGACAGTTTGGGTGATCTTATAAGAGTCAACCTCCAAACCCAGCAGGGTACGAGCAAAAGTCATCCGACAACTCTGGGTAGGGAAAGAGATTGGGTGGAGGTACTTTTACCGTAACATGTGGAACATCGAATCTTGTCACTCTTAGTATATCAAAAGAACAGAGGCTTCAAGAGAAAATTATTCTTACTATTCAAGGAGAGAAAATTGTTTAACCCTTCGGACAATCCTTCGTTACCCTCCATGTTCCCAACCCCCTCCTACCCACTACCCTACTCAAAGTATTCCAAACCCCATCATCTCCGAAATCAAGGTCATCTAGGTTAAGATGGTTTCGATGCCGCCAAACCTGTTGGAAATACAATCCAGATGTCTTACTCGCGATGTGAGTGTCCAAGAATGTAGCCGACAGAGGCGCAATGAGGTAAGTCCCTTCATCCTCTGCAAGATATGCCGTCTCATTTGTGGAAGGTTTGTGACATGTAGCCAATGCTCCTACTTCTTCCAACATAAGAGAACCTTTCATCCCCATTATATCGTGAGTTTTCAAGAATTCATTCTTCCCATTCAATAGCCATATGGGTGGGCTGTATGTTTTCCACCAGATGGCGTTTGTCGCGTCAGGTTGTTTGCTCAGAAAAACCTGAGTGGGTATAATGCCTCCTTGGTGGTAGACGCCCATCAAAAGGCCCAATATTAAATTGAAAATGATCCAGATTCCAGTCCAGATTTTTAACGGAACCCGATTTTTCGGCAGTTGTACGGAGGAAAGTATTAAAGGGATTGCGGGGAGAAGAAATCGAGCTTCTTGGTGCTGAAAAATGGAAAGTACGAATACTCCAGATATCGCCGAGTACAGTCGCATGGAGAGATGAGGCCACAGGAGAAGTAATGCGGCAGGCCCCAACAATAATGGGATATTAAAGAGGGTATGCTGGTACCATGGGTGTAATCCATGCGTGGCCAGGTTGCTTGTTTGAAGGTTGTATCGAAGATTGTTGAGTGGCGTGATGGTGGGGTGAGAAAACAAGTACGACCAAGTGACTTGGTGCTCCGTATAAAATCTCGTGTCCAAATAGATGGCAATAAATAGTGCAAACAGAGCCGAGAGCACAGCAGAAACAAGAGCAAATGGTCTTTTTACGAAACATTAGTTAGGGAAATCGCAAGTGATTGATCAGAGCTTACTTTTTGAAAAAATGGGGTATCAAACGAAGACCAGGAATTATAAGAAACGCCGGAAAAGTGATCCGGTTAAAAATCCCAAACACAACCACAAATGCAAGTATGGCCGTGGCAAATACAGAAGACCGCTGTTTCTTGAATTAGTAATATGCTTTGTCTTGAGCATAGAGCTTATCATACCTTGCTTTCCACAATTCTCTGGATCAAAACAAGACTCCACGCAACGGCCAACGTTTCTATAGAGTTTGAAAAAGTATGCGTCTGGTAAGTCCAAGTCACATAGGATGATGCAACCAGCATTACAGCCACACGCCGGTGTCGAGGCGATTGTACCAATTCGTGAAGAGCCCAGTCCTCCAACACAAAACTCAAGGCAAACATCAAGACCCGTAAAGTCCAGAAGACTGCGATCGGTGGTATTTCCCCATCATTTCCATTTCCTATCCATAGCCATCGCAAGAGGAGCATCGGCAGACCATAAACAGGCCATAAGGGAAAAACGCTGCGCACAGGATCGGTTGATGTAAATTCCCACGTTAACTTGACTGGGTAGCTGAAAATCTGGCCTGTAAGAGAGGTTGTTAGCACAAGAGCTGGAAAATGTAAGATGCACAGAGAGCGAAACTTCAATGTGGCTATCTCCCTTTATCCACCAAAAACCAGACCAGTCCAATTCTGGGGAGTTTGCGCAAACGGGGTTCTGGAGGGGCAGAAGTAGAAGCAGAAAAGCATACCAGCAATGACCTCTGGGCCTTGGAAGTTCTCATCGGGGTGTAGATAACTCGGGGTAAGAGCAAAATACAGGCGAACCAGGATCAAAAAGAGGTAAACGCGCCTCCACATTATGTTTGATATAACAGATTGAATGTGGGTGGGAGTGGTGGCATGGACCGGGACACATCAACATGCAGAGAGGAGAAATAGAGGTTATCGAGGGCATTCACGAGGGCCTCTCATGATATAGGATGGGAGTGATCGAAGGGAAAGAGAGGAGAAGACGAGGGAGAAGTCGATGAAATGTCTGTCAGTCAGACAATGCGCTTCCAGATTCCAGTTCTTTCTGGGACGGCAGACGGCAGGGGGGAAGGTACGAGTACTTGTACGCTGACCAACTGGGCAGCAAGGAGGAAATTAGACGGGCGGCAGGATCGTGACATTCCTCGGGAGTTGGAATTAAGGGTACGGAGTGTACTTGTTAGGGAGTTTTGGAATGGTGTTGATGTTGTTGTTTTCTTTCTTTAGTTCTATGCGGAGTTCCTCGGTCTTAAACTTCTCTCTTGCATGGTCATGGTCATGGTCGGGTCGTGGTCATGGTCAGGCCTTATGAGGCTACTTGTACTTTTCAGAAAGGGTCACCCTCACCAGCTCTGTGCGAGGGAAACCCTTGGCATGGGGATGACATTCTGCCCTCGTCAAGGCTGCAGACGGCATTCTCAACTGCCATTTGGACTTCGCACGGCCCTGGAGATGAACGCAAGGCTGCCACCCCAGCACCTTGATGCCTTGCAGGTACTAACTACCCTGGCCAATCGGCTCGCTTGTCAAACTCAAATTACGATAAGGGAAAGCCGACGCCGATGTCACGGGTGATAAGATCTCGTGACTGTGATGGTCATAGGTAGGTACCTAGGTACCTTGGCAATTGAGTAGGTGGGCCTGAAGATTGCAATAGGTGCTTCTAAGATGGTGTTTCTCGTTACTGCATTACTGCGGCAGTCAGCTAAAGTTACCAAAGAGGTTTTCACTAGGTGCCGACGTTCTATGTAAAACTGCTAACTCCCTCTCTTGTGGAAATGTATATATTGGTTTGACAGGTAGTAGTGTTGAGTCCCTGTGGGGAGGTAGTGAGTCACTTCTGTGCGTTTCTATCTGTATCAGTACTGTGCGATGCCTATAGAATTGAAGAACTCCCAAAGTAGCGGTACTTGCCCTTGTACCAGATTACTGAAGAACATTCACGCAAAAAATGTAATAGTGTATATCATCATGAAAGGAAACTCCGGGAAACTAGGTACCTACCTAGGTATACTCTAGTGGATCTAATTCCAACCGCGGGGTATTCAATGTATCAAAGGTGATTTCCACCAACTTCGGCCCACTTCTAGAATCGGAAAATATCACGGTGAATTATGACAAAAGGAAGCACATTAGGCACAATTAAACAGAGAATCAGAGTAAAGGGGTCGTGAATGCCAGGTTGGCCAGGCAGGAGGTTATAGCCTGCGTGTCGCACAAACTGGGCTTAGCGTGCTTTCTAGTGGGCTCAAAACACCTGCAGCCTCCAGCCAGAACCCTTTCCATCTTCCATCATCCACCATCCTCTCCGACCACCACCAGCATTTGGAATACAAATACCACCTGCATCCCTTCCCAACACAACACAATCATACCCAAACCACTTCTCAAATCCTAATAATCCTACCGAAAAGATGTCTGAAGCTACTCAGATGATCCGTCTCCAATCCAACGACAACCACACCGTCCAAGTTGGTAAGTTGCCCCGCGATATTTGCGCGTCACGGTTCAAGAAACGGTCGCTCGCTGCTACCTGGAGACCAGGCTGATCAACTTGAATAGAGCGTGCCGTTGCCGAACGCAGTATGTTGATCAAGAACATGCTCGATGATCTCGGAGATGCAGCCACCGAGAACGATATCCCCATTCCCAACGTAAGCCTTGAACCTTCAGCTTTGCCCTTGATAATCTGCTAACATGTATCCAAAGGTCACCGAGGCAGTCCTAAAGAAGGTGATCGAATGGTGCGAGCACCACCGAAACGACCCCGTCGCCTCCAATGACGATGATTCCGATAGTCGCAAGAAGACCACGGATATCGATGAGTGGGATCAGAAGTTTATGCAGGTAGACCAGGAGATGCTTTTTGAGATTATTCTCGTAAGTGCACTCTTTGAGGAAGCTGTCACAATCAAATACTAATATCTTGATAATAGGCCTCGAACTACCTCGACATCAAGCCCCTCCTCGACGTTGGATGCAAGACCGTTGCCAATATGATCAAGGGCAAGTCTCCGGAGGAAATCCGCAAGACATTCAACATCACCAACGATTTCACTCCTGAGGAGGAGGAGCAAATCCGACGTGAGAATGAGTGGGCTGAGGATCGCTGAGCGTTGAAGTGAATTTGTTGGATGATGTGGTGGCTAGGGTCTCTCGGAATGCATTTTCAGATCCAGTCAACTCAATCCTCATCCCCCACTTATCACTTTCACTATTCTTTGCCTTGGGTTTCTTTTGTTTTTTTTATGACACACATGGGAGTTATGAAAATTGAGTCTCTGGGTAGTGGGCATACTTGTGGACTCTGGGGTAGTTGGCCTTGCTCTGGATGGTTCTGCTTATTTCATTTTTACATTTGGCATGGCGTTTCGGATTGCCCCTACTGGGCTCTACAGAACTTGAGGATTTCTTCAATGCGCGTATCTTTAAGTTCCTGGTGTAGATAGAGGGGAACACAAAATAAACGAGACCTTGCATAATGAATGACTACTGCATGGCGCAATTGATTGTGGATATTTATCGATGCTTTCTTGTACACATCCCTTTCGGTCTTACTATTTTGTTACAATATCTCTGTGCTACTTTCACATTCATACTTACCAGAAACATGTCAACCCCGAAAGCCTCTTGCTCTCCCTTGACATGTTCTCGAGCAAATATCAAAAAATCCCTTCTTTTCTTTACATCCCCTTGACTCCTTTCTTGGCTCCTTTTCTTCGTCAACTAAATGTTATCTGTGTCTTGAGACCAGGTGAGATTAGCTCTCCCTACCTTCCACCCGACCTTTTTTGAAATGGTAGGTATGTTTGTACTGTATTGCTTACACGATGTATGAGGGCGCTTAAGTTTCCTACTTACTGCTGTACTCGTACGGGTATGGTTGTGTATGAAATACCTCTACTAGGTATACTGGGAAGTGGAGTGGAAAGTGGAATAAGTGGAAAGGGGAGATGGCGGGTGCGGAAATGGGTGTGGGGATGGTAGAAGGGGTAGGAGGGGGTAAGTGTTATGTATTATAGAGTAGAGGAATTCCATGTGTAGTGTGCTTTTGTTTAGGGGGGAGAGGGGGAGAGGGGGAGAGGGGGCGGGGGAATAGATATGTTTTATAGGAGACTTATCTCTAGAGGCATAGTAGGTAAGATTACTATATATTACGTATTATAACGAGCGTGGAGAAAAGATGTCTCCCTAAGTAAATAAGCTACGGCTAGAAACGAGACCCGTGCGAGGGTAAGGAATATAATTTACTAGGTATAGCTTATTCGTATAAGGGTAGGGATTACTAGGTTAGGTACTAACTTTATTAACCTAATAAGAGGTAAAAGGGAATAATATGGCCTTCTAACCTAAGTTAATTAGACGATTGGATATATATAAAGGCTAGTCAAAATGTTTCCTCCCGGGTCCTTGTTCTACGAGAAATATATTTAGTCTAATTGGGGTATATGAAGTAGCTCCTAGAAACCTTATTAAAATATAGAATTTAGTTAAATATATATAACTTCTACCTATATCTCTATATAAAAAGAGACGTGTTTAAGTTAGGGGCTCGCTAGACGAGAAAAAACAGCTTGGCGGGACAAGGACCCGGGAAGAGATATTATAGTAGAAATTCTGAGGGAAGCGTGGAAGGGGTAACCCGAGCTGTCTAGACCCTTTATATTGGAGATTAATAAGGGAGTCGTAACCTAAGCTGTTTACGCCCTTTTACTAAATTATTACCGGTAGATTAATCTAATGAATATATCACTAATTCGTTTATACTTCATTTGATAGGCCAAAGTCGATATTATTTAGATTTCCAACCTATTTCCCCTTCGTATATAGCGGGTAGTCAATCTGGTTTCCTAGAGTCGTCAAGACGATATTTTCTCGTACCTCTTATATCGTCAAAGAGACTCTTATACCGAGATTGGCGGGTAGCCATCCTTTTCCCTATCCGCCATTTAGACTCTCACGCCTCTAGAAATGCATCTTATTCGGATAATATCATCTATTTGCCTCCTCCTTTCCCTATCCTTCGCACGACACATTTTCTCCCCACCATTCCTTAAATCGCTTTATAAACGAGCGCAAATAGAAGTTATCGGCGCGCCGATCTGGGGAACCAAACCGCCAGCGCCTATAATCGCGGATGACGTACTACGCTATGTGAACCAAATCGCGGAGATGTCCCAGTTAATTGTAGATAATGTGAAAGAGGAGGATGCCATCTTCCTGCAGTTCTTCGGTGATGTGAAGTATTACACTAACGTCATGAGTGAGATCCTCTCCTGTGAACCTGTCTCTTTTTCTTTATTTACTAACCACAAACCACATTAAGATATCTACCGTCGAATGGCCAACATCAGAAACCCCCAGGATCTAACTAAACTCAGAATAGTAGTGAATGCCAACCCCGAACCGGACTCAGACGACTCGGAGGAGGAATCAGAGATCTCTGAAACCATCGCCGAGTTCATGGTTGAGGACGGTATCGCCAATGTGAAAGTTTACTCGGCTTGGAGAACCAGCTGGTCGTTCTTGGAGAGACCGCTTCTCACTACTGAGCATACGGATGTAGCACAACTCCATACGATGCTCTCTACTAGACAGGCCATGCTCTTCCACGAGATCTTGCATTTTGTTGGAGAGAGTTCCGTTTATGGACCTGTGATACCAGGCGAGGAGCTGAAACGTAAGATTCCATCGGGTACAAATTTCAGAGGAGGATGGTATGCTAATGGATAGTAGGTCGGTTTGATAAGGGTAGTATTGTAGACGTGATACCGTTCCAGGCGGCCTCGGAAGGCCGTGGCGATGTGGTATGCTTAGCATTTTCCCCGTCTGCCTTGCATTTAGGACTAAGATCTTATGGTAGGATTTTCTACGCGAAGCTATGTCCAAACCCTTTGACGAGAGGGGTTTCAAGTCAGAGGGGGCTTATGGCGCGGCAAACTGCCTTGCCCTACCGCAAGTACGCCATGGTCCGTTATTTGCTGTTAGTGTCCTCTCATTTGTCTCAAGACTCGCTATTATTAAGAGAAATAGTAAAACTAACTCTCACATCGTAGGTACACAATGCCGATACCTATACTGTTTTCGCCTTTGGTAAACCTAACACTGTTCCACCACTTCCTGATTTTCTTTTCGTAATGAGTAGAAGAATGCTAATTTGAGCAAAGCTGTTTTTATGGGTTGGAATATAGACCAAGAGATCGTACCTACACATGGGTCTCTAGCTCGCAAATACAAAAAAGCAATGGGAGGAGATCCGTTGATGAGGACAGCGTCGCCTTTTCGTAGTATGGGACGGGATAAGGATAAAGCATTTGAATGGTGGACGTTGCTTCAGAGGAGACCTTGGCCACCAGAGTAGACGGGAAGGGTGTTTGTTTTTGTTGTCAGGAATATGGGATATGGGTGGCATGCCAGGGAATGCTGGAGTGATGGAGTAAGAATTGTATTGTACGGACTAAGGTGTTAATAAATAAGGGAGCGAACGAGTACTGTATATAATAGTGTCTCCTTTGAAGGTTGCAAAAGAGAATGAGACCTGAATAAGACCTGTTCCAACTCGGTGCATGTGGTGGAAACATCTGTCAGTATAAACCTGGTAACAGCTTTTGTGGATACGTTGTAACCACAATCTCGCTTTGCTTTTCACATTTCCTCAATACTTACTAATTCTTAATTTCTTGGAACAATTACTCTTTGAATGACCATTTTTTGGAGTACCTTAGGAGACTGTTGATTGTTGATTATGGATTGGTAACTAAACTCCCCCCCTTTCTCCTCGCGTAAATCAAAAGCATTCCTCGTCCTAGCCAAACGATCCCTTATCGCAGTACCTGAAGAGCGCTAGCTGAAAGTTCCCTCTCTGCGGCTCTATATCATTATTCGTGCAAGGAATGGGTATATACAAACTAAGTTATCCCTTTGGGATCTTGTGGTAGGAACATGTTTGTTCAACGATTTGTCTTACGGTTTGGGAATGTGGAAGTCTCGCTAGTCGTGAAAATCCAAGATTAGTTCTATAGTGGATATCATAGAAGTATGGAGAGAATAGTATTTAATAAAGAGTTGGAGTTGTATCATAAGTCATAGGACGTGTATAATGAGAATCTAATTAAAATTCGTATGAAGGCCTAGAGAGGTAATTATTTCTAGTTTTATTTGGATTAGATCTAAATATCTAACCCTAGTCTATAGCTCAACATGTCTCGTACTTAGACTTGAATTGTGAAAGGAAGATGGGGAGGACAAGATCGAAAGAGAAGAGTAGAAATCAATTCTCCAAGGATTATAAGGCTTTTAAAATCCTGTCAAAACATCGATGAAATAACATCATAAAAGGCTCGCAAGTTGAAAAATAAAACATACTTGCTGGAATCAAGTCTGATACCAAGAACTGTAGTGAGAAATCAAGCATCTTAAATAGGATTAGGAAACTTCGTACTTCACGGAGTATGTAGAAGGCATGGCAAGCTTGGGTGATACTTATATTTCGAACTGTATGTTGAAGCGAAGTGTATTACTCATTCAAACCTTCAATAACCACATCAAAAATCAGAGATTCATGATTCAAACTTTAGCAGCAACTTTTTAGAGTGAGGTAATAACTAGATGTTCTGCTTTAGGTCGTCATGTCCTTCAAATATGACTACCCCAGCATATCCTTGGAACGAATTTGTTCTGCAAGGTTTGTAACTTTCCGTAACTCATGCTGATGTCACCTGCTCAAAAGAAGTATTTGGATCCCAATGCGCGTAGGTGAAGTCCGTAACTTTCCGTAACTCATATTAATGTTACCACCTCAAAAGAAGTATTTGTATCCCGATGCGCGTAGGAGTGAGGGGACCAGACCCAGAGTTGAACGTATATTATAGACTCTAAAAGGCCAGCGGCATGTGCCCTTCGGGACTGGGCAACTTAGTGGAGCACAATATGACGCTTTATCTATACATCTCTTCTGTAGGTAAGGTTCGTAACTTTCCGTCACTCGGCCTTGCGATTTACATATAGTACTCGTTCACAGAGCGACTTTCAAGGGTTCCCTTCTCGACTACGAGAAAGGAGTATATATACCCAAGTGAATTCCCCCTTTTGCACTTACCTGCTCTTCGGTCAAGATATTTCCTCCTCTCGATCAGTATCTATATACATCCAAGATATCCACACAGCAACACCTCACCATGCGCTTCGCAACACTACAACTCCTCCTCGCCGCCCTCGCAATGCTATCTGGCATTGTACATGCATCAGAAGATGATCCCAATGAACCCCAATGTCGCACTGCTAATGATTGTCCGCCCTGTGCTGCTTTGGCTGATCGTGTTTGCGAGTAAGTAATCCTACCAACCTACCTACCTACCCCATCCCCCCAGAAAAGAAAAAGGATATGTGATAGTCTGTTGGGTACTAAAACAAGATCCTTCTCTAGCGCTGGGATTTGTTATTGTGGATGATACTCGATATAGATCAATAATACTACAGAGTACATATACTCGAAAGGGTAAGTCGGAAATAGAAAGACCAGTTGATTTTCTATATTAGCACGTCTGTAGCGCAATCTTGTTTCCTGGGGTCGTCGAGATGATTTTTACGAGAGTGTCTGTAGCCATAGAAAAATACGGGGAGATCTATTTGACTCCCCGCTCGCGTAGTGGGTGCATGGAACCTAGAATCAAAGGGTGTATTTGTAGTAGAAATAAGAAGTTTGCAGACGTCCTTGGGGACAGTTTGGGCCAATGGTTATTCGATATAATCTGATATCCTTATTCTTTTCGCGTAGGTGAAGTTCGTAACTTTCCGTCACTCATATTGATGTCACCTCCTTAAAGATTATACGACTTTAATAGCCTCCGGTCGATCACTTCGCGACTTTAATAGCCTCTTAGCTAAACCGCCGCCTTTTAAAATAAAGTGGGTATAACATAGATAGGCACATCGTAAATCTCTGCCCTACTAGAGTGCGAATAACCTTAAGGGAATAGATAATAGAACTTAGGAATCATAGATTAGAGAGGCTACTTGATTAACAGCTTGTGTAATACTACACCCCCTTGTCCCTAGTTAGCTTATACTTCTACGAGTGTTTTCTTAGGCAAATTTGTATAGAGTACAAGTACTTCTAGAGTTCTAAATAGCTTCAAGTTCTACCCTCGTAGAATGTCCTTAGATAAAGCAGTATTAAAGTGCAGGCCTACGAGGCATACTTTTCGGGCCTCCGCCCACGGCCAGGGACAAAACAGGGTGTAAAAGTGAGTTTACAGGGCTAAAGGCCATTAAAGTCGTATAATCCTCCTTAAAAGAAGTATTTAGATCCCGATACGCGTAGGTGAGGCGAGGCTCGTAACTTTCCGTCACTTGGCCTCGCGATTTACATTTAGTACTCGTATCACAGAGCGACCTTCAAGGGTTCCCTTGAGTACGAGAAGGATTATATATAATCGAGTGAACTCCCATTTCCGCCCCCTCCCTTCATAGTCATTCTCGACTCTCGGTCAGCACCTATATCAGGTATCTATCAAAGCAGCAAGCCCTTACCATGCGCATCGCAACACTACAACTCCTCCTAGCCGCTCTCGCAATGCTATCTGGCATTGCATATGCATCAGAAGACCTAACCGAATGTGCTACGGCTGATGATTGTTATGGCTGCCATTCTCCGGGAGAACGTCGCTGCTGGTCAGTAATCTTACCTAGCTACAAAAGAAAAAAGAATATGTAATACTCGGTTGAGTTGAGTACTAATACAGATCCCTCTATAGGAATGGGAGTTGTGGTTGTGCATGATACTCGATATGTATCAACAATCCTACAGTGTACCGGTACTCGAAAGGGTAAGTCGGATATATAGAGATCAGTTGATTTTGTCTATTAATACGTCTGTAGAGATACAAAAACGCCGGGAGATCTTGTCAAGTTACCTACAAACCAAATCGATAAACTGGCCTTTTGTCTTCTATGATATATGCTCGTGTTGACGGTACCTACATAATTGCGCCCTCAGAGAATGCGTGTGGATGAAGTGCTTGAGTGATTGAGGGAAGCATGCTGCATACAGAGTGTTAGTAATAGTGTTATGAATTGAATTGAATTGAATTTATTTAACGTCCGGCGAATACAGCAAGCCTTCGTGTAGCTAGGTTCTAAACATCCCTTAGTAGGGCAAAGGACGCTAGGGGGGTACCCTAGAGGTCAAGGAGGGTAGAA